>VWZE01002395.1:30081-65541 GCA_013396675.1 Eubucco bourcierii
GGGCGAGCTGCCGCAGGCGGCGGCTTGGCTTAGAGTGGGGCGGGGAGAGAGCGCCGCGGCCGCTGGCCGGTCCCTCGCAGTCGGGAGCCCTCCTGTCCGGCGCCAGCCTTGGAGCGCTCTGCGGAGCCTGCGCTGGGTTTGTTCGCAGGCTGTCAGCTGCATCCTTTGTAAGTCCCTCAGCGGGGCTGCTGGGTTCGGACAGCGTTCGGAGCTCCGCAGCCGCACAGCTTCCTGTGCGGCAGAGGCTTCCTCTTTTTATTCCTGGAGCAAACTGAGTCGTCAGTCTGAGGTAAAACGTCCCAAGTTACGGATGGAGCTCTGACTTGCAGTGTTCGAGCACAGCTTCAGGTCCTCAGTGGTGGAAGTTTGGAACCCCTCGTGGAAGATTAAGCAGGATGTGGCAGATGCTGATTTTCTGGCGTGCTGCCACTCAAACTGGTTGAATAACTCTTTCGAGCTACTCTTAGCTTTGGTGTGCTGAAATGCTGCTGTTCGGCTGAGAAGCCTCTTAAGTGTACTTCTGAATGTTGGTGGCCCAGTTCTGGTGGGCGTTGACTGTCAGAGATGTCATCAGGTGGTGACCCTCGAGTATCCGAGACTCTGCTTCAAGCTCCTACTCTGTAGAATGAGCCTGCAGCTGGAGCAAGTCCTGTGTCTGTGCTCTCAAAGGCTCCTCCGTAGTTCCAGGATCTCCCTTACTTTTGGCTAAGGGAAGCAGATGAGCAGTGAGTGGTCCTGCATGCACAGGAGTAAAAAGTTTGAGTTAGTGCTGGGCTTAGGGGCTCACTTTGTCCCTTAAAGCACCTATCTGCAGCAAGGTTGCTCAAGTTGGGAGCCGATGGTGTTGAAGAGTCAGCTGAAAAGGGAAGGCTGAAGGAGGGCAGCTTGCGGCAAACTCTGGCTGCTCAGGAGCTGGTTGTCTTTTCTTATGAGAGTGTTGCCTGTGCACAGATGTCCTGAACCAGATTTCTTGCACTTGCCAGCTGAAAGTTTGTTGAACAGTTTATAAAGACAAGAGATGAGCTTCAAGTTCTGCATGAGTTTGGTGCCAGAGGGTGCTGGGCTACGTGCAGGAAGTGGTGCAGAGTGTTGGATTAATGCTTGGGTCTAAAGCAGCAGGAATTGTGCAGAACGTCAGGTAAAGACTGCAGTCCTGCGAAGGTGAAGAGGAACAAGGAAGTCTTGGGGAGGGAGAGTCAGTGTGGAGCCTTGTAAGAAGGGGTTAAGCTGAGGGGGCAAGAAAACAACACGCTTACCTGAAATGTTGCCCAGGTCCGGTTCACAATAAACAGAAACTGATGCACGTTGCTCTTGTGGCTGGCTCTCAGGGCTGGGATGGGCAGGGCTCTAGTCTTGGTCTGTGCTATCTGCCACCTTGCTGCTTGTCACCTCCCTACTTGCCTATCTCTCTTGCTTCAGCTCTCTGGCTGCTCTTGAGTACTGTTGTGCCCTCTAAGAGAAGTGGCAGTACTCTTTTGTGAAGTCCTCTTTAAAGTCTTTGCTATGGAATGTGGACTTTTGCCAGTTCAGTCTGCCAGAAAGCTGTTAACAGACACTGCTTTTATCTTCTTCCCATGCCAGCTGTTATCTCTATACATGGAGCATGGGCTCAGGGAAGGAGTCCTCTTGTGCATGCTTCTGTCTTCCCTGGACGGGTGTTTCAGCTAGAGCCTCAGGGTTCCAGTGGGGCTGTCCTTTCAGTGTCTTGTAGTCACAGAACCATTTGGGTTGGAAAAGCCTTTTCGGATTATTCAGTCTCACCATTCTCTAACTCTGTCAGGCTACTGCTAACCCTGCCCCTCAGCACTGCCTCTTTGCCTCTTTGAAACTTTTTCAGGCATTCAACCACCTCCCTGGACAACCTGCTCCAGTGTCTGAGAACCCTTTCAGTGAAAAAAGCTTCTTCCAATGTCCAACCTAAATCTCCCCTGGTGCAGCTGGAGGTCGCTTCCCCACCTAGTACTGGGAATCTAACTCCCCATTTGTTTAGTAACTGTGCTAGCCTAGCAGATCTACTGAGTGTAACTGAGGAGCACCTCACTAAAAGGTCTTTCCCACCTTCAGCTTCTCATTGCAGCCCTTCCTCAGGGTGATACCTGGCCTCTGCCAGAAGTATTGTGGCCAGCAGGACCAGGGCAGGGATTATCCCCCTGTACTCAGCACTGGGGAGGCCACACCTTGAGTACTGGGATCAGTTTTGGGGCCCTCACTCTAAGAAGGACATTGAGGAGCTGGAGCAGGTCCAGAGAAGGGCAACAAAGCTGGGGAGAAGCAGCTAAGGGAGCTGGGGGGGTTCAGTCTGGAGAAGAGGAGACTGAGGGCAGAGCTCATTTCTCTCTGTAGCTCCCTGAGAGGAGGCTGCAGCCAGCTGGGGTTGGGGGTCTACTTCCTAGGAATGAGTGACAGAATGAGAGGAAAGGCCTCGAGTTGGCCTCTTCTCTTGAGGAACAACTGACAGGATGAGAAGAAACGGTCTCAAGTTGTGCCAGGGGAGGCTTAGGTTGGATGTGAGGAAGAGTTCCTTCACTGGAAGCACGGTTAATCTCTGGCCCAGGTTGTGCAGGGCAGTGCTGGGAAGGAGCTGTTGGTCACAAGACACATCCTGCTAGTTCTGGGAACAGCAAAATTGCCTTCGCCTTTAGATGGGAAGGCAGACCAGTGCAGGGTTACCATCCCTGGCTGAGGGGTGCTGAAAGTGACTGGGTGGCACTGCCATGCAGCGAGGTCTGGGCAGGCTGGCAGCTGGGCAAAGGGGAACCTCATGAGGGTCAACAAGATGAACTGTAGAATCTGGGGAGGGACAACCCCCTGCACCAGTACAGATGATGGGGTGACCTACTGGGAAGTGACCCCAAGGAGAAGATTCTTGGAGTCCTGGTGGTCAGTAAGCTGATCCATGGGACGGCTATGTGCCCTTGTGGCCAGGAAGGGCAATGTTTTCCTGGGGTGCATGAAGGAGAGTGTGACCAACAGGTCGAGGGAAGGTCTCCTCTCTGCTCTGCCTTGGTAAGACCACATCTGGAGTCTAGTCCAGTTCCGGACTCCTTGGTTCAAGAGGGACAGTGAGCTACTGGAGAGTGTTCAACAGAGGCTGTGGGGATGATGAAAGGACTGAACATCTGTCTGGTGAGGAAAGGCTGAGAGATCTGAGGCTGATTAGCCTGGAGAAGAGAAGAATGAAAGGAGATCTTATCAATGTCTATACATATCTGCAGGGTAGGTGTCAAGAAGGGATCAAGGGACAGTGGAGACCAACTGGAACCAGGAGCTTCCACCTCAACAAGAAGAAACTTCTTTGATGTGAGGGTGTTGGAGCCCTGGAGCAGGCTGCCCAGAGAGGTTGTGGAGTTGTCTTTTCTAGAGACTCCAGACCCAGTTGGCTGCATTCCTGTGTGACCTGTCCTGGGTGATCCTGCTGTGGCAGGGGGCTTGGACTCCATCTCCAGAGGCTACTTCCAACTCCTTCCTTTCTGTGATTCTGTCTCAGTAGGATCAGGAAGGTGTCCCAGAGGAGGTACTGTATGTTGACTTTCAGAGGATGAAGCAAAGCAAAAGGTTGTTGAAGTTCCCTGCCAAACCTGCTGAAGAGTAAGACAGGGACAGTTCCCTGCTCCTGGGCCATTGCAACGGGTAAAGTGAGGCATTGTCTGCCTAGGGAGCTGTGCTGGAGCAAGGCCAAGGTTGCTATGCTGCTGAACATTGCTACAGAAGACCCTGGTGCAGGGCTTAGTCTCTGTGTTTGTAGTGGGCACTTCGGTTAAAGTATGTGAGAGAAATGGCTCGGGAATGAATTCCTGCCTGCTGGGGAAGAATCTGGTGGGAACTCCCTCACTTAAAACCATTAGTTTCCTAATTTCTTCTTCCTGCCCCCTCATTGTGGGACTGGTTTTGGATTTGTAGCTGATGTGGAAAATCAGCTTGTGTGGGGGTGGGGGCTGTAGGCAAGCACAATGATAGCTACAGACAGGCTCTTTACTCTGAGGATGGTGGAACACCACAGCAGGTTCCCAGGGAGGTGGAGGAGGCCCCATCCTTGGAGACATTCCAGGTCAAGCTTGAAGGGGCTCTGAGCAGCCCACTCTAGTTGGGAATGTCCCTGCTGCCTGCAGGGAGGGTGGACTGGGACACCTCTGGAGAACCAATGCATTCTATGATAGTTTGTGCAACTAATCCATAACCCAGAACTGGGCTGTTCTGCAGCACCTCTCCAGATCACCCTTCCAGCAGTAAGCGGAGTTCCATGCAGGGGGGCTGGGTTGAGTCGAGTGATCATTTCACAGCTTCTGCAGTGAGTTGGAAGTACTTGGTCAGAGAGAATATTCCCAGATGCTGTTTCTGTGCCACCATGGACCCGACTCCTTGTAGTGATGCCTTGTTGGTGTGGTGCCTCCTGTGAGTGGTGCCGTGTGCCAGTAAGTAGTAGTTTTGTAGATTCTCAGGTGGCCTTTAAAACCCAGCTGCTGGAGAGAACGCTTCCACTCTGGTCACTTAGGGAGCTGCTCAACTGACAGTGTGTGGAGTTCTAGACAGGTCAGTTCAGTCACCTGAGGTTGATTTGGTGTGTCAGACACTGCTCTAATGCTCTCCTGTGGTTGGTGCCTTAGCTGAAAAGTCAAACAGCATCTTAACTAAAAAAATGACGAGATCCAGAACTCTACCTCACCAGAATTCCACAGTCATGGATTCCTGTGAGCTCAGGAAGCTTAAGGCATTCCTGACAGGACAGGATTCAGGAGCTTTCAGTGGCTTCTGTCGCTGTTTGCATGGCTTACATTGCTGCTGGTCACACGTTTGAAAAACAGAAGGTCTCGTGTTGGAGTGAGATGCTCGAGTTGTGTGGAAGACTATTCCTGGGGCACTGTCCCATGGTTACAGTAGATGTGTGGGATGATGGTAGGGTTAAGGTTACCCTCAAATGCAAAGCAACCTTGTGCACATTTCAACCTTGTGGTAACAGCCTGTGCCTCTGCAGAGGAGGTGGCCAAGCTGGAAAAGCACCTGATGCTTCTCCGCCAGGAGTATGTGAAGCTGCAGAAGAAATTGGTCGATACAGAGAGGAGATGCAGTCTCCTGGCTGCTGAGGCCAACCAGGATGATGCCAGTGACACCTTCATCAGTCGGCTGCTGGCCATTGTGGCTGAACTCTATCAGCAGGAGCAGTACAGGTAAGGGATCCCCCGCTGCAGGCTTCACTGACTGCAGTCGGTGCTGGTCTTAGAGAAAGGAGAGTCCTTTCTCTGGTGTGCTGGGGATCCTCAGCTGCAGCTGGAAGAGCAGGCCAAGGTCAGCTGACATGCTGAATGCCATCCTGGGGTCAAGAGGTTTCAGTAGAAGTTCACTTTTAGACTGGCATCTAAAAAGGTTTAAAGAAAACTGACCACTTTGCCTGCCAGCAGCAGAGCTTCCCAAAGAGGGCACTGAAACTGCTCAGTGCTTAGCTGATGTGTTAGTTACACAGTGCATCTTCTACCAACTCTGTTCCTGGAAGGATGTGGTCTTAAAACCAGTTCTGTTCTGCTGGGTGTGAAGCAACCAGATTAAGTTGCCCAAAACTGTTAGACCAAGCAGGGGCTGGTGACATGTGGCACATAGTGCTGTGAATCCAGCAGAGGATGTTCCTGCTCACTGTGGAGGGCTGGGCTAGATGACCTTTGGAGGTCGCTTCCAGACCATGTAATGAATCTATTAAGGATGCATCTTGGAACCTCGGCACAGAATGAGGCTTCATTGTTGCTTTTCCATAGGCATGTAAGGATCAGATGATTTAACTGATGTAGTTTGGAGGCTGCAGTGACACTCATTTCTTTGCTGTTCCTGAAAGAAATGCCAGGGGTTCAGTCAGGTCAAGGGAAAATGCATAGTTTTGATGAAAATTTCCTTCCCCTAACATCTCTTCCTGAGACTCCCTGAGGAAAAAGTTCTGTGCCTGGCAAGGACTTGTAGTATGCTGTGTAAAAGATTTGCTAGGTAGCACAAACCAGAAGAGTTGAATCACTTAATTTTAGCTTTTGAGTTTTAAAAACATAGGGAAGTGGTCTAAAAGGACCTGCAAGTCATAGAGTGAGCAAGGCAGCAAGTCCCAGAGTGAGCTGTACTACAGTTTAGTGACCTAGAAAATGGCCTGGAAAGTCAGACTTCCAAAGAGACAGGGCAGGTCCTTTCTGATCAGAATAACCTGGTGTGATAGGGGCCAGGCTGAAATCTGTTCCTGACAACTGTCTCCTGGGAATGGGAGGCTCTTGGGGTCTGCCTTGTGCTCAGACTGCTGTCAGGCATCCCCTATGCTCTGGCTGGGCTTGCCTGGAGCCACTGATGCTTAGCTAACAGAATGAGTACAGACACTGCAGTACAGGTGTTTAACCTCAGGATTGTTTGGGTTCTCCCTTCTGCAGTATCTCCCTTGCAGTTTGTTCAAAGATAGTTCAGTAACCCCCAGACAACTTCAGTATCAGTGACTTGCTGCATTTCTCCCCAGCAAATCAGAACTGTCACTTGACAACAGGCTTAACCACTTCACTGTGTTTAGCTGTCTGAAACAGCCTGAACCTAACTGTGGCTTCCAGGACACAGACACTCTGGAGATGCTGAATCCTTATGCCTGTGAGCACAGGGAAGTCCCTGGCATGCAGGTGAATGCTTCTTTTCTCCCTCTCTCCCCAGTGACCTGAAGATAAAGGTTGGGGACAGCTGCATCAAAGCTCACAAGTTTGTCCTGGCGGCACGAAGTGATGCTTGGAGTCTGGCCAACCTTGCCTCAACAGAGGAGCTGGATCTGTCAGGTCAGTCAATGCACAGCAATGTGGTGCTTCACTTGTTTATGGGATGACCTCTGAAAAGGCCTGTTTGGAAAAGGTAATTTCTGTACCTTCCAGTCTACTGCTGTCCACAGAAGAGATGCTTAACCCATTCCTTGTGGAGCTCTCACCCGTGGCAGTGTGCGAGCTCAGTGTTAGTGCTGCTTCAGTCAGCAGCCCCCATCTTTCTCTTCAGGAAGTGGAGCTTCATACAATTGGTTTGGTTGGCAAAGGCCTTTAAGGTCAAATCCAACCATCCTCTGACTCGACCAAGGCTGGTGCCAGCTGTGTCCTTCAGCACCACATCTCTGCCTCCGTGAAACACCTCCAAGGATGGGGATTCAAACACTGCTCTGGGCAACCTGTTCCAGTGTTTGGGAAACCTTTCAGTGAAGAAGTTTATTCTGATGTCCAACCTAAAACTCCCACAGGGCAACTTGAAGCTTTTTCCTCTTGCCCTATCACTTGCTACTAGGGAGAAGAGCCCAACCCCCACTTGGCTTCAGCCTCCTTCCAGGGAGCTGGAGAGAACTACGAGGTCTCCCCTCAGCCTTCTCTTCTCCAGACCAAACGACCTCCCCCTCAACTGCTCCTCTCCAGACCTGTTCTCCAACCCCCTCACCAACTTTGTCCTTTTGCATTCTAGCTTCTGTGTCCATGTAGTGAGGGCCCCAACCCTGAGTTTGAGGTGTGGCCTCACCAGTGCTGAGTACAAGGGGATGGTCCCTGCCCTGCTCTTGCTGGCCACACCACTGCTGGTATCTAAAGATGTTTACCTTACTCTAACTTCCTGTGTCTTAGCCTCTGCTGGACCAGACTGTGCTGGGCACTCTGGAAATAGTCTGGGGCAACTTTTTCTGTAAAAGAGACCTTTTGGGGTGGCTGTTGCAGTCTTTTAAATGTGTTTTCACTTTAAATAAAAAAGCTCAAGAGGCTAATACTGTTTTCTAAGTCAGTGGTGGTGTTTGTAAGTGCTTTGATCTGATCTTGTGGGGTAATTCTCATCAACATCCTTGGCAACAGGGCAGTTGTTCACTTCTGACTGGGTGACAAAGGTCTCTGGCCCTTGGGCTTGTCTATCTCCTCTTGTGAGGTAGGCTTCTAATTTTCTTGCTGTTTAAACATCAGGCTTGTGATCAATGGCATGAACTTAAGTACCCTGAAGTGGTTACCAAGTTGTATACACCATTACAGCACCACAGCTGCTCTTAACATCTGGCTGTTGGAGCAGGTTCAGTGGAGGCCATGAAGATGGAGAACCTCCCCTGTGGGCCCAGGCTGGGAGAGTTGGGGCTCTTCAGCCTGGAGAAGAGAAGGCTCTGGGAAGACTAATTAGAGCAGCCTTTCAGTACCTGAAGGGATGCCAGGAGAGCTGGGGAAAGACTTGGACAAGGGCTGGGAGTGACAGGAGGAGGGACAATGGATTGAAACTTGAGGACAGGTTTAGACTGGATATGAGGAAGAAATTCTTGAGAGTGAGGGTAGGGAGACACTGGCACAGGTTGCCTAGGGTGGTTGTGTGTGCCTCCTCCCTGGAGGTGTTCAAGGCCAGGTTGGATGAGGCCTGGGCTTGGTGGGAGGTGTCCCTGGCAGGGGGTTGGAACTGCATGAGCTTTGAGGTCCTTTCCAACCCATTCTGTGACTCCCCGAAAAAAGGCAGGATTTGGCAACCTGAAAGGGGATTTGTGCTTTCAAATGTAGCTGTGGTTGCTAGCCCTATGAGAGGGACCCTAGACTCTAAAAAGGGTCACTGCTGGCCCCTAACCATGCAGTATTTGTGTAGTGGGTAGAATGCAGAGCTCCCTGTATCCTGTGCAGTGCTGAGTGGCAGAAATGCTTCCTCCTCCTCCAGCCAGCAAGGTTAGCTTCAGCCTCTGATTTTTGCCTCTGCTTTGACACTTGATTTGTGCTGAGCAGCAGAGTTCCAGTGGGGTAGCTTGTTTCATGGCAGCTGTGAGTTTAATAGTCAGAGGAAGAGCAACACCTTGAACAGGTGGTTCTCTGGATGTTTTATGAATGCCTCTTGCTCCCTGCAGCAGATGCTGACCCAGAGGTAACCATGGCAATGCTGCGATGGATCTACACAGATGAGCTGGAGCTAAGGGAAGATGATATCTTCTTGACACAGCTTATGAAACTAGCTAATAAATTTCAGCTCCAGCTGCTTAGGGAAAGGTGAGTCTTGGGAACCACTGTTTCCTCCAGAACTTTTCAGCTTGGTTTGACTAGAAATGAGATGGAAACTGCTAGTAATTGGGTAAAACTTGGCTTTTTTGCAGTCTTTAATAATGTTCAGTTTATCACAGAACATGAACTTTGCACTGCAGTTGAAAGCTATAAGGAAAAACTGCTCAGGTTTGTTTACTTTGCAGTTCCTTTCCCAAAGAAGTAACCCTAATGAAGAGGTAAAGATCAGTGTGTATTAGCAACAAACTCTGAAGAGTTGCCAGAAATGAAAGGCAGTACTGGGAAGAGTCAGTGGCAAGAGCTCGTGGTAGTAAAACACCACAAGTGTAAGGCTTTTGACTTAGAGCTGTTTTGTGCTTCTTTGGTGGTAGCTTCCCTTCAGAAAGGTGCTTTGCCATTCTGGAGAGATCAGTGATGCCATGCTAGTGGAGACAGGATTGTTAGCTCAGCTATGGAGTGCTCTGAGTGACCACTGAGAGGAGACTGAATGTACAGGTCAGAGCTTTGCAAACTTCAAAGCCTGGAATTTAGTCAAAGTGCTCTTTGTTACAATTTTTTGCTCAAGGGGTACCTGAGGCTGTAGCAGTAGATGATAACCTGTGACTGAAGTGTGGTTTGACTGTACTAGACTGAACGGCTGTCAGGTCTTCTGACCAAAGAAGCTGACCTCTGTAAGGGCAGTGCTAAAACTGCCCTCAAGCCTTGTACCTGCTTAAAACACTGCCAGACCTTCTGAGCATTCCTCAGCTGGTCATGGTAGTCCAGTGCCAAGTGCATGTTCAGTGTACTGTAAGCAATTTTTAGGTGTCTTGGTGACTATCTGCACCTGGAGATGAGTATTTCCATTTTCTTGGTCTGAATATCTGCTTGGAGATCACTAGCATGTTTAACTTCATCTTGAGCTACTTGGATTTCCTTCCCATAAACTCATAGCTCCACACTTATAGAGATCAGATGGAGCTGCTTGTCCCTTTTGCTTTGCCACAGGAGCTGCTTGTGATCATTGAGGTCTTTATGAAGACAGACATCTTCCCTGCTTCCTAGCAGACAGTGAACTGCAGTTGGTTCCCTTGGGAGAACCAGGATGTCTGTCTCCACTTGCAAGCTCCTGCAGTGTGGTGTTGTCATGGTACCTGAGATGGACTGACAAGAGTCTGCTCTGCTGGAGGCTGCCCTACAGGGCTTTGAGGTGTTTGTGCTGCTTAGCCTTGTGGCAAAGCAAGGCCAAGCCATCTTCTGCTGGCATCTGGGAAGACCAAGTGCTTGGGTGCCTGCTAGAATGATTTCCCTGCTTACCGAGCAGTGGCTTTGCTGTTTTGACAGGTGTGAGAAGGGAGTCATGTCCCTGGTCAATGTCAGGAACTGCATTCGCTTCTACCAGACTGCTGAGGAGCTGAGTGCCAGCACTCTGCTCAACTACTGTGCTGAGATCATTGCCAGTCACTGGGTGAGTACTGCCAGAAGACAGCAAGAGGAGAAACATTTCAGAGTACAGGTTTTGCTTACCTTGCCCTATTGTGTAACCTCAGAAGCATCTCTGTGTGCTTGTCATGAACATTCCAGTTGGGATGGGGTTACCTGGATTCCTGACTTCCTGGGACTGAAAGAACCCAGTCTGCTGCCCCTGGTGTTTGTAAGGAGCAGCAGTGCTGATGAAGCTGTCACCTCCCTGCCCTGTCCCTGGTGTGAGTGAAGGGGCTGCTGCTGAGGCAGGAGGGATTTTTCCCTTCCCGTTTGTCTCAGTTTTGGACTCTGGTGTTTAGTATTTTCCAGAGTAATTCCTAATGATATGTTGGAAACAAAACATGTTAACTGTCTCCTTCTCAAAGCCATTTCTGTTGTCTTGGGAGGTTAGATCTGTCTGTCTTGCTGTCAGTGTCTTGCCTATAGCCTGAGGAGTTGTGTCCATTGGAAATAGTTCACTGTGCAAAGCTGCTGAATGTGAGCCAAAGGGACAGTATCTAATGAGCAAGAGGGTTGGTTAGCAGCTCTGAACTGCTGAAGTTCCTCTGTGGCTGGTCTCTGTCTATACAGATCACAAATTTCAGGCCTGCTCTTACCTCTAAAAATAATCCATGGAAACCAAGGAAGAGTTTCTTTTGGAGGGAGTGGAAAGGAGTCCTGCACCAACTTGGGACTTTCACTTGCTCTGATCAACAGGTTATCTTGAGGAAAGTTCTGATTAACTGAGTAATGGATTAGCCTTTAAAATAAGCCTTGTCCACAGCAGACTGGTGGGGTGAGGGTTTAGGTTACTGTAAACTGAATCATAGAATCACAGAATGGTAAGGGTTGAGTCCAACCTCCCTACCAGAGCAGGTCAGACAGGAACACATCCAAGTGGGTTTGGAAAGTCTCCAGAAAAGGAGACTCTGCTGCCTCTCCAGGGCTCCAGCACCCTCACAGTAAAAAGTTTCTCCTGATCTTGAGGTGGAACCTCCTGGGTTCCAGCTCGTCCCTGTTGTTCCTTGTCCTGTCACTGGTCGCCACCAAATAGAGCCTTGGCACTGCATCCTGGTGCCCACTCCACATATCTATAGATATTGATGAGGTCCCCTCTCAACCTTCTCTCCAGTCCCAGGGCTCTCAACCTTTCTTCACAGCAGGAGATGTTCAAGTCCCTTTGTCATCCTTGTAGCTCTCTGTTGGACTCTCCCCAGTAGATTCCTATTTCTCTTGAACTGAGGAGCTGGGCACTGGGCACAGTATTTCAGGGATGGTAGAGGGGGAGGAGAACCTTTATCATGTTCTAGATGTGGATTTGCCCTTTGATGGCAGGGAGAGGGAAGTGCTTTGATCTGTGGATGCATGAAGTCCTGCACCTGAACCTGCAGGTCAGCTGTTTGAACTCTGTACTGATTTGGGTTCCTACTTTTGGCACTGCTCTAGCTCAAAATGAGGTTAGTCAAGTGAGTGCTAACCTAAACTTAAGGGCTTTGTACTTTAAGCTTTTGTTTTACTGTTACTCAGTTTTTTAGAGCGCTGTGGGGTTGTCAGTCAAGGTGGTGCTGCCAGAAGACTCCAGCCTGTGACGTGAGTCTAGGTAGAAAAAGAGTAGAGGCTAAATGTTGATCTCCTGCAGTCCTAGAGTTGATTTGGTTGGTAAGACTTCTATCATCCAGTCCAACCACCAGCCCAACACCATGCCCATTAAACCATGTCCTGAAGTCCAGGTCCACCTTTCCTGCCTGCCTCCACAGTGTCTGGAAAAGTGCAGATTTCCTGCTGGAGGCAAGAGGAAACTTTCTGTAGCTGCTGGTGACACTGCAGTGTAAGATGTGAAACTTGCTGAGTGTTCCTCCTTGCTTTCTAAAAAGGCTCTTTTGGACTGTTCCTGCTTGCTGTGATGCCCTGAAAAGGAAGCTTTCCACTGGCCTGGAGTTGTGGACTTGCACTCCAGTATGCAGTGCTTTGTTTATGGACAGGAGCTTTGCTTACCCTTTTCTGATTGCTCTCAGGATGACCTGCGCAAAGAAGATTTCAGCAGCATGAGTGCTCAGCTGCTGTACAAGATGTTCAAGTCCAAGACAGAATATCCTCTGCACAAGGCTATTAAAGTGGAGAGAGAAGATGTGGTCTTCCTGTATCTCATTGAAATGGACTCACAGGTAGAGTGAGACTGACTTAGCCTAGCCTCTGGAATTTGGAGTTGCTAGTAATGACTTTGGCTCACAGGCTGAGCCTTGTTACTGATTATCACTGGTTCTCACTTGTTTGTCACTTCTGTGCATGTAATGCAGAGGTCTCTGTAGAGATCTCTTTCATAAGTGATTCATAACACCTTTAAAACATCTTGCATGAAACAGATCATGGAATCACAGACTGGGTTGGGTTGGAAGGGACCTTTTAAAACTCATCCAGTTCCAAGCCCCTGCCATGGGCAGGGACATCTCCCACCAGCATGGCTTGCTCAAGGCCTCTTCCAGCCTGACCTTGAACACCTCCAGGGAGGGGACATCCACAGTGTCCCTGGGCAGCCTGTGCCAGTCTCTCCCCACCCTCAGTCAGGAATTTCTGCCTCATCTCCACTCTTCGTCTCCCCTCTCCCAGCTCACAGCCATTTCCTTGTATCTAATAAAATCAATCCCTGATACTGCTCTGCACACTTAAAACTGGCTGCTGTAACAGTGACTCTGCTGCTTCCTGGCAGTTCAGTGAGCACCATTCCTTTGAATAGAAGCTTTTAGTTAGCTTTTAGACTGAAGTTTCAGCTCTGTGCAGCTGGGGTGGGTGCTCTAAAGCAGTAACTAAGATGCCTCCCAACTAGGGGGAAGGAAGAATTAATTTGTCAAGAATTATTCAGTTCTTTCAGTTGCCTCAGATTCACTTGGGAACTGGGACTGTAGCAGCACTTAGCATCATAGAATCATGGAGTGGTTTGGGTTGGAAGGGACCTCCAAAGGTCAAATTCAGTCCAATCTCCCTGCAGTCAGCTCTGATGGGTGGGTTGGACTCGATCTATGGAAGTCCCTTCCAACCCCTAACGTTCTGTGTTTCTCCACTACAGCTTACTCAGAGCCTTCTCCAGCCTCACCTTGATGATCTCCATCGATGGGGTCTCAGCTACCTTTCTGGGCAACCTTTTGCCTCCTGTTGCAGAACTTGTTCCTCACATCTACTCTCAATCTGCTCTGCTCTCATTTCAAACCATTGCCCTGATCTTGTCTCTACAGGCCTTTGCAAACAGTTCCTCTGCAGCCTTCTTGTAGCCCACTTCAAGGTCTGGCAGGCTACTCGTGGGTCTCCCCAGGCTGAACAACCCCAACTCCCTCAGCCTGTCCTTGTAGGAGTGGTGCTGCAGACCCCTGATTATCCTTAGGTGCTAATGCAGTTGGAATTTGAGTTATCTTGAAAGAAGAATTGAAGAATTCTTGGTAGTGCTGTGTTGAACAAGCCCACATGGGGAATACAGGGCTTGCTCCTGGGGATGCAGTGAGCCTTGCCAGCCACACTCTTGCCTGTCCAGTGAGTAAACATCAGGGTAGACTTGCATGTGGTGGTGCTTTCCTGGGTAAGATGCAACACCTTGCACTTTGCATTTGAGCTGAAGGTGTAGTGATGGAGCAGCTGGAACAGGCTGGGTGGCACTGACCTCTAATGTCAACTGATTGAATTTGTCTGGCAGCTCCCTGGGAAACTGAATGAATTGGATCATAATGGAGATCTTGCCTTGGATCTAGCCCTGGCCCAAAGACTGGAGGGGATTGCAACCACATTGGTCAACCACAAGGCTGATGTAGACAAGGCAGACAAAAGAGGCTGGAGTCTGTTACATAAAGCCATCCAGAGGGGTAAGTAAATGGGATGTGAAACCTTCTTAGCTTGCAGTGGTTCCCAGTGGGGAATGTATCCTACACTCTTCTTTCACAGCTGACAATTCGGGTAGAAAACTGCTGTCAAAGATAAAATTTGTCCTGTCTTAAAAACATCTTTAACTCTTATTTGGGATAAGTGAGCACAGCTCTCCCTACATAACATCCAGAAGCAGCCCCATAGTGTCTGCTGCAGGAAGAAGTGTAGGGAGGCACTGGGAATAGTCACACTTGATGACATCTGTCTCACATGATGCAGTCAAGCATGGCAGCCTACTCAGAAAGCTGAAGCCTTTTTCTAGCCCTGGTCTGAATACAGCAAGTGCTGCTTTATGGCTGTGGTTAACAGCAAGCGTCTTTGGTACTGGAGAGCAGCTTTTAGGGAAGGAAAAACTGACTGGAAGATGAGGAGCAGGTGGAGGTGCCTCTGTGCCCATCCAGTTACCTTCAAAGCTCTGGTGTGCAGTGTAGTAACCAGCATGGAGCCTGAGTTACAGCCAGGGGATTATCCTGAGCCTGGAAAGTGCATCTTAGACCCAGAGCACAACAGCACCTGGTTGCCATGGCCACAGTCCTCTGCAGCTCCAAAGCCTTCAGTGGCTTGGCCTATGGCCAAAGTCAGGTAGAAATCTGTGGTGAACACCTTGTGCTGCTGCTTGCCTGCAGTGGTATCTCTGGCAGCTCTCTTCCAGAAAGCCAAGCACCACAGGACTCCTCCCTGTGGGTGGCCCTGGCAGGTGCTGTGGTGCTGCAGATGCAGTGCCTTATAGGTTTTGGACTCTCAGAACTCTCTTAAGTTTTGTCAGTTCAAAATGCAGCCCCCAAGTTTTCTTTAATTTCTTGCATATCTAACCAGGGTAATGCTGGTGTCTGATCCTGAGAGTGAAACTTCAGCAGCAGGAGTAGGAGACCTTCAGGCGTAGGTCAGTGTTGTGATGGCTGCAGCCCTGTTAAGCACTAAAGGGATTGCAGCAGGCTGCTCTTCCTGCTTAACCCTGGCACTTGGCCTCAAGTTCTAATGTCTGCTTTCAGTCTGAGCTGGAGCTCTGGATGAATGCCTGCTTCTCAGTAACCAAAGCTGCAGTGAGCTCCTCACTGTAGCTGTCACATGTTCTGCAAGTACAGCTAAAGCAGAGTGTCTGAACTTGCCACAGGATTCTTGTTCCTTATGATCACTGGAGACTAGGGCAATGGCAGATGTGGAAGTCAGAAAAATCATGGACTGGCTGTGGTTGGAAAAGCCCTCTGAGGTCATCCAGTCCAACCATCAACCCAACACCACCATGGCCACTAAACCACGTCCCCAGGTGCTGTAACCACATGTTTCTTGAACACCTCCAGGGATGGTGACTCCACCTCCCATGGCAACCTAAATGTGCTTTTGCTGGCAGAGAGGACCCAGCAGTCTGCATTGCTTCACCAGGCCAAGAGCCTCCTTTGCTCTGTGTGGCATTTGGGATGAGCACCCTGCCAGTGTCTCTCTGGAGCCCTGTGGCATAAGGGCAGTTTGTGTCGCCCTCCAGTCATTCCCTGCATCTTGGTGTTTCAAGTCCAAGGCTTCATGTACTGAAGTGAGTCTTAAGTTCTGACTTGAGAAGCTTTCAGGAATGCTGTGCATGAGGGTTCCTCACTGCTGAAGTCCTTACCCTGTGGTCCCAGAGCAAAGACTGTGTTGTGGCTTGGTTGTGGCAAGACTGAACAGATGATGACTAACATCAGCTACACACCTTTGACTGCTGCCCTCTTGTTCAAAACCTAGTCTCACACTTTGTCCAAGTGTGCCTTAAAGCAGTGATGGCTTTGCCCCTGATGGAGGAACTAGCAAACTTGTCACCACCATAAGCTAGTGTGTGAACTTGAATTCTGTGTAGCCTCTGGGCAAAACCCTTCTCTAGGGTGCTCTTAGGAACTGTTTTACTTCTGAAGTTACCTGTGACTATTCTAAGAGTGGACACTTGAGACTGGAACATTGTATGGCTTGGAGGAAGAGCTGTGTGTCCGCTTGCTGGTCTTGTGCATGTAGGCTGTGAAGCTCAGGTGCACAAATAACCCCCTTCTGTTTTGTAAAAGGAGATAAGTTTGCTGCCAGCTTTCTCATTAAAAATGGTGCCCGTGTGAATGCTGCCACCTTGGGAGACCAGGAGACTTCTCTGCACCTTGTGGCATCCTACAACCCCAAGAAGCATTTGCCAGACGTCATGGCAGAGATGGCACAGATAGCAGAGTCCCTTCTCCAGGCAGGAGCCAATCCAAACATGCAGGACAGCAAAGGAAGGTAAACACTTGCTGAAGCAGGTCTGCTGCCCAGCTGAGCTGCAGATCATACTGCAGTGGTCAGATGCAGCCTGCTGAGAATGGGCTCAGACCTCTTGGCAAAGCATGGCTGATAGAAGGTTAGATGGGGCTGGCAAAGAAGCATATAAAATGATACAGCAGACTTGTCAGCCACCCCCTTTCAGCTGGACCAGACCTTGTGCTTTTCCCTTGAAGGTCAGCTGTGGGGGCAGCTGGTGGGCAGCAAGTCTTCACCCTGAAAGGGTTGGAACCGTGCCCACTGGAGGGATTGCTCCTTCTTTCAAGATGTGCTTGTGCCCTTTCACTGAAAGTCAAAATAGATCTGTAGGGGCATGTTGATGACCGTGGAACAATTTTTAATTGCTGATGTAACTGCTCTGCTTCAATGACAGGACCCCACTGCATGTATCCATTGTGGTCAGGAATGAGCCTGTCTTCAGCCAGCTTCTGCAGTGCAAACAGTAAGTCTCACTTCACTGCTAAGTATCCTGTCTCCTTTCTACAGTGAAGACAGGGAAAGTGCTGTAACAATTCTTCTCTACCTCTGCCTAGAGATAGCAAAGGCAAAGCAGTAGGCTTGGGGTGCAAAAGTGCAGAAATTTTGCATAGTTTCAGATGCCACAATGATGCTAGGAGCCAAGTCAGTCTTTTGGCCTGCATTGCTGTTTTTCAGAGAGGGTTGAGTAAAAACAGCACTGATTTCAGGTATTGGAGCCAGGAGGAGTGAGAAGACATTTCAGATGTTTGGGTATCTCTTGACTTCAGCTTGGGTTCTGTTGCAAACTAATACAGGCAACTGAATTTGAATGAACCGTGTGCAAGAACTGACATAAGAGGATTTGCTGCTTTGTTGCAGTTAGTGGGAGCCCAAGTCTCCCATGGCAATGCTTCTCTCAGGAGCCACGAACTTTAGCAGTGACTCAAAGCTGCCTTGCTTGTCTCAGAACCATCCCAAGTTCTCTGAAGTAACCAGAGCTGCAGCAGGCTGCTTGGCAAGCAAAGCTTGTCAGTGAGCTACCAGAGAAACCTGTACAGCTGGTCAGGCACTTGAACTGCGATGGAGAGCCATGTTTTCAGGTATAAAATTGGGATCATTAACTCTTATTTTAGACTAGACTTGGAGCTGAAGGATCATGAAGGAAGCACAGCTCTGTGGCTGGCAGTTCAGTTTATCACCATGTCATCAGACCAGTCTGTGAACCCCTTTGAGGATGCTCCTGTTGTGAATGGAACCTCCTTTGATGAGAACAGCTTTGCAGCAAGGCTGATCCAACGAGGCAGCAACACAGATGCTCCAGACACGGTGACAGGTAAAGCAGGGGGTTGTGTTTCTGTGAGGGTGGAAGGCTTGGAAGTGAATTGCTGAATGCTCACTGCTCAGGAGCTGAGTGAGGTTGCAGCAGCATTGGCTGTGTAAGAAATGGTAGGTGGTAGTAGCTTAGCTTGGGGCTGGAACAATGACAGTCCCAAGCTGTGTGACCTCACCAGGTCCCGATGTCCTCTGTGTAATTGCTAAATGGCAGCCCAGCTGGGCAAGGGGACTAACAGTGGGGAAGATTTCCTTGTGATCTTCAAGTGTGAGAGTTGCAAAGCAGTGGGGAAGGTGCTAGCACACTGATTGGCATCAGTGTGGCTGGGGTAGCACTGTAACAACGTTCATGGTTCTTCTCCAGGAAACTGCTTGCTTCAGAGGGCAGCTGGTGCAGGAAATGAGGCAGCTTCGCTCTTCCTAGCAACTCATGGAGCAAAAGTCAACCACCAAAACAAATGGGTAAAAGCAGAAACTTGTAGACTATAGCCTGGAAGTTCCCTTATGTCTCTGTTCAGGAAGAAGATAGCAGAGGCCTGTTGTTGCTAATCAGAGCAGGTTAGAATACCTGCTGAAACTTTCATCTCTTCAGATGTTTGCTGGTGATCAGAACACTGCTGCATGCTCCTGGCACTGTTTTCCCAGAACCACCAATTTTAACGCTACCCTCGGTGTCTGATGTTGTAAAAACCTTAATGTAGGCTAACCCATGTAGTTTGAAAGTCCTGAGGAGCTTCAGCTACTAGGAATTAAGTTCTTCATTTTCTGTGGGCATGGTAGTCTAAAAGCGACTTCATGTCTCACTGTTAACTTGGTGCCCTGTTTGTTCAAGGGGGAAACACCACTGCACACAGCCTGCAGGCATGGCCTGGCAAACCTGACAGCAGAACTTCTGCAACAAGGAGCCAACCCAAACATCCAGACAGCAGAAGCAGCTCTTGGGCAGAAGGACATGTCTTCCCCAGCAGCAGAGAACGTCTGCCTGCAAACTCCCCTCCACATGGCCATTGCTTACAATCACCCAGATGTGGTCTCAGTCATCCTGGAGCAGAAAGGTAGCTTCTCTTGGTTCAGCCTATCTGGGAGCTCTGCTGGGTTGGGGTCAAGATGGTGTATAAACTGTCCTGATAAACTGATAATAGAATCACAGACTGGGTTGGGTTGGAAGGGACCTTTAGAAGCTCATCCATTGCCAACTCCCTGACATCGCTGGGACACCTCCCACTAGCACAGGCTGCTCAGGAGCTCATCCAGCCTGGCCTTGAACACCTCCAGGGAAGGGATAGCCACAACCTCCCTGGGCAGTCTGTTCCAGTGTCTCCCCACCCTCACTGTCCACAATTTCTTCCTTATCTCCAACCTCAATTTCTTCCATTCCCTGCCCTTTTAAAAAGCCCCTTCTGAGCTTTCTTGTGGCCCCCTTCAGATACTGGATGACTCTAAGGTCTCACCAGAATAATGAAACATCTTTTCCTGTACTCATTAAGTAGAGCAGTTAAGAACCCTGGATAAATACAGTCTTGAACTCAGATCACCTGTTTCTTAAGGCTAGAAAATTAACTTGCCCATGAATCTTTAAATTCTTCACTGTAGATAACAGATGTGAACACTCAGCTCTAGGCTGTTTCCAGCTTCACAACAGATCTTTTT
Organism: Eubucco bourcierii; assembly: GCA_013396675.1. Taxonomy (NCBI): domain Eukaryota; kingdom Metazoa; phylum Chordata; class Aves; order Piciformes; family Ramphastidae; genus Eubucco; species Eubucco bourcierii. The sequence goes on from VWZE01002395.1 coordinate 49,629, forward strand.
CTCTCCCACTCTAAGCACTCACTTCAGGTAAATACTGGAATCAAGTAGGGGTAAAGTTACTTTGCTCTGCCTCCCTCAACTCTTGCAGTAAGAATCTTTTGTAGCATCAAGACCCAAGTACTGAGATCCTGGCAGGTGATGGTTCATTAAATGGTATGAGTTCACTTCTTTCTTGGAGCAGGAAGGGAGTTTGACAGCTGAAGCAGGGCTGCCTTTGTCCCCTTCAGTAAGGGAAGCGATTTGGAAGAGAGTAGGTGAATTGAGAGTATCCTGCACCCCCAGAAGCTGTGGTGATGCAAGCATCTCCTAGAACACCATCTCTTCACTCTCAGGGCTTTGTAGATGCCACTGATTGGATGTGGGGGTAGAAAGAGGGCAGGTGAAGCCTCTCGGTTAGAATCTGGCATAGCTTTAGTGCAGGTGCTAGGATGAGGCAGGAATGGTAGTGCTTAACTGAAGGCCAGCTCTTCAGCAAAGTAGTTAGCTCAGAGCCTTCAGTCTGCCAGGGGACCTGTTTACTGCAGAATGGGGTTCTGGAACTCTTGCAACTTTTGGTGTGCAGCTGCAGGCAAAGCACACTAATGCTCTAACTCTTCCTGTTTCTGTGTAGCAAATGCTCTTCATGCAACCAACAATTTGCAAATCATTCCTGACTTCAGTCTGAAGAACTCAAGAGACCAGACTGTGCTGGGTCTGGCACTTTGGACAGGTATGTGCCCTCAGAACAAGATGGGAATGTGCAGAGTTGGAAGCTGGGATGTGGATAAAACTTCTAAAGACAAGCAGTAAGGGTGTACTCATGTTCTGTCTTGTGCTGCTACCGAGAAGCTGTCAGGGGAGCTTTGGATGATTCTTCAGCTTTTCCAACAATGTGGCCATCTGCAGCTTGCAGTCAGCAAGTCAGGGCTAGAAGTCTGTTGACTTAGAGGTGGCTTGGAGCCTCCTGCCCACAAGCATACTTGCAGGTCTGGAGTTGTTCCACAGTGAACTCCCTGGGACTTTTATGTCAGATCACTCTGCCTGTCCATGGTTAACTCCTCTGGGTGCTGATTAATGCAGCAATGCCTTCTGAGGAGAGGTGAGCTACTTCAGGTGGCTTTTCATGGGAATGTGACTTGAAACGGTGATTCAGAAGAGCTTTTCTTGCCCAGAATGTGAAGGTGAAGGCTTTTGAGGAAAGGCAAACCCATTTGTTTGCAGCCAAGTGACATTTCAGCAGTATCAGGACACTGTCAAAAGAGGTGGTGTGGTTACTACTGAATCAGTGTAAGTGTGGTCCTACTGAGCTGGAAACAGCAACTGTCTGGGGAACAACTGCTGATCCTCTGGGACAGGAGATGAGGTAGTGCTTAGTGATGCTGCACTGTGCAAGGGTGCTGGGTGCCATCAGCTGTCCAGTCTGCACTTTCATCCCTTTGCCATTGCCCTTATCTGCTCCTGAGAGAGGAGGAGTGAACTGACCACCTAATGTAGCAAGAGCCAAGGGAGTAGCTTAGAAAAGGAACCCTAAAGCTACCATGTTTGTTGGGCAGGAGGCTGAAGTAATGTGAAGGAGAACTCCAGTATAGGTGGGCAGCACTTTGGGGAAGGCTCTACTGTGTACTAGACTATAACTTGTGTCTTCAAGCAAGACCAAAAGGACTCAGCAATTGGTACTCACCAGGCCTGTGAGTAAATATTGGAGCTGGGTTGAGGCAAGGAGGTGACTTAGCTGATGTAAGTAAATCTTTAGTGGCACTGCCTGAATGCACCCCTTACCATTGTGCCTGCTCAGTGCATCATTGTCCTTCAGTGCCTGTTTCACAGAGCTGCAGGCACAGCCCTGATGAGCTCTCCCTCCTCAGGCATGCACACCATAGCAGCTCAGCTGCTGGGCTCTGGGGCATCTATCAACGACACCGTGTCAGATGGACAGACTCTGCTGCACATGGCCATTCAGAGACAGGACAGCAAGAGTGCACTCTTCCTGCTGGAACACCAGGCAGATATCAGTGTCAGGTAAGGTCTTAACTGGTGCCATGCTCAGCTATCTAGGAGCAGGTAGCAATGACAGCCTTTGTGCAACAGCTTGAAATTGGTTGCATTGATGTGTGGTTGAGTGATTGGTGCATGGCTGAGGCACTGTGGATGTGAGCCTGGACTTGTGTGTGGGATCTCTCAGGGCCTCAGAGGAAGTGCCTCTGAATTCTAGGTAGAATGGAATCCTCTAAGAGTCTCAAGTCTTACAGACATGGTACTCCTGTGGTCCAGTTTGTCTGCCAGCTTGTTGGAGCTGCCTGTTTTCTGCCATCTAATCAGCTGCAGCTCTAGCAACAAGAGAACTTCTGAATATCTCTTAAACAGGTTGATATGAGGCTTCACACTTCTCTGCCTGTGTAACTGACAGGCTGCCTTGGAAACTGAGTGACATGGGTACAAACTGCCTGATGCTTCTGATCAACTTCAGGTTTGCAACAGTTGGTACTTGTGACTTGCTGAAGTGTTAGCTCAGTGCAGATGAATCCACTTGCTTCTGTGGCAGCAGGCAGGCTCTGCAGGAACTCTTCCACTCATGGCTGTGCCCAAGCTAAGAACACTGACACATTTCTCAAACTAGAGGAGTCAATCTCATGCTGCTAAAGGGAGGAGGGGAAAGAAAGGTGAAATTCAGAGCTGTGATGAAATTAGTTCTGATCTTACCACAGCAAAAGTACCCTCAGGAAAAGAGAATTCTTGGCTCTGTCACACTGCTGTAAAGAGACCCAAAGTACTAATGCAGTCGTAACACTTCCAACTGTACCTGTTGCAGAACACAGGATGGAGAGACTGCCCTGCAGCTGGCCATAAAGAACCAGCTCCCACTTGTGGTTGATGCCATCTGCACCAGGGGAGCAGACATGTCTGTGCCAGATGAGAAAGGAAATCCTCCTTTATGGCTTGCCTTAGAAAACAACCTGGAAGATATTGCATCAACTCTGGTAAGACTCTTAACTTGACTCAGTTTACTCTCACTTTTTTATGCATCTTACTGGCAGCCAAGGGCTCAGAAGCCAACCCAGGCTCAAGGTAAGGAAAGCACAGAGCACTCTTTTGTAATCACTACAGGCTACAGAGCCCAAGATCTTTCAGGCACTGTAATAAATACAGAATGTGCTGTCTGGAGTCCTACTCCTGGCAAGAGCAAAGACCTACTAAGGCATCAGTCTGTAGCATCCCAGACTGGGGTAGTGATCAGCTGCCTGAGTGAAACCAACCACTCAGCTGTATGCTTCAGAGCAGGGGCTGTTTTTTGTTGTCATGGTTGTGGCTGGAAGGGACCCTAAAGCTCAACCAATTCCAACCCCCTGCCATGGGCAGGGACACCTCCAGTAGCCCAGGCTGCTCAAGACCTCATGCAGCCTGGTCTTAAAACACCTCCAGGGAGTGAGGATCCACAAACTCCCTGGGCAACCTCCACTCTCGCTGTCAAGAATTTCTTCCTCATCTCTGGTCTCAATCTCCCCTCTTCCAGCTTAAATCTACTCCTCCCTGTCCTGTCACAACAAACCCTCTTAAAGTTTGTGCTGGTTTGAGGCTAATTAGAGTATTTTAATAGAGAAAATTACACTCTAGGCTGTGAAAGGAAAACATCATGATGGCTACTGCACTCATAGGCTTGCTGGAGAATTGTTTGGGAACACTAACCAAAACAGTAGATAAGTGAGTCTCTGTCTGACTCTTGCTGCAACAGCAGCTGCTGGGGTGATCTAGCAGCTTCTGAATCCTCACTAACCACTTTTCTTCTAACCCCCCTGGCCCAGCCTCCTAATTCACCTTGCGCGTAAGGCAAACCTTGGGGTAAGGTACAGGGGTGGGGAGAAGGTGGAAGGGTGGTTGGGAGCCCCTCCTGGGGTCTCTGATTGCTGGGAGGGGAGTTGTGTTGCTGTATTATCTTTTACTTATCTATGTCTGTAACTATTCTGTCTATAGTGGGTATCTCTGCTTGTATACTGTGCTGAGCTATAAATAGAGCTTCATCTCTTAACTTCCAGCTGGCTGAGTTCTAGTCTGGGTCATTTCACAAAGAGGGGTGGGGGTGGGGAGGTGGGTAACTCCCAAACCTTCACAAAGTTCCATCAAGAAGACCTTGAAAGACTTCTGTTTACTTCTAAGTCTCCTTATTTTCAGGCATAGGTGACCTGGTAGTTCTTAGATGCAAGCAGACCTCCTTATGTCTGCTTCATATTGAAGTTACCTGTAAGCTGTCTGCAGTTGCATTCTCTTCAAAAGCTGCCATGATGGCACTGAGAAATCTTGTAACTGTAGGGGACCATTGGTGCTGGCATCGGATAAGAAACCTTAGGGTGTCAGCACTGGAACTCTTCTTATCTAAACCTTGTAAGTAGCTTATAAAGAGGAGTGGAACAAAGCCTTGAGATGCCACATGGCTCCAGGAAGTTCTGTAGTGGAATACAAATTCCAGTACCTGAAGGGGTTCCAGGGGAGCTGGGAAGAGACTCTTGACAAGAGCTGGGGATGACAGGAGGGACAATGGGAGAGGGGAGTTTAAGGCTGGAGATGAGGAAGAAATTCTTTGTGAGAGTAGTGAGACACTGGCACAGGTTGCCCAGGGAGGTTGTGGCTGCCCTCTCTCCTTGGAGAGGGGTTCAAGGCCAGGTTGGGTGAGGCCTTGAGCAACCTGTGCTGGTGGGAGGTGTCCCTGGCAGGGGGTTGGACCTTAAGGTCCCTTCCAACCCAACCCATTCTGTGATTATGAAATACCAGAAGTACAGGTCCTGAACAAGCTCTCTCCATTGAGCTCACTGCATAGAAAGCAAGCAAATGGACCAGGCCTTCAGGGGCAGTGCTGGCTGAGGCTGCCTGACCTGCTCTAGGTGCATGGCATTGAAATGTGGTAGCTGTTGGCCAAACTGGCTTGACATGGGTCTGGAGTAAATGGTGCAGTATCTCAGTTGTTAGTAAACACTTCCTAATAGTAAACCAGTGAAATATTGGTCCAGAAGACACTAAAGTAACATCCTGTGGCAGTCACTGAATTTCAGGAATAGGTAAAGCATTTCAAATTCTACATCTGAGGGGTCATCTTTGAGAGGCATTAGGGAAGGCCTATTTAAAGCAGCAGGAGCCTGCTGGAGGCATCAGAAAAAAGTCACAGCTTCATTGTGCTTCTCCTTCCAGGTCAGGCATGGCTGTGACTCAACATGCTGGGGACCAGGACCAAGTGGCTGCTTCCAAACCCTCCTTCACAGAGCCATTGATGAGAACAGTGAGCAGATAGCCTGCTTCCTGATCCGCAGGTCAGCTCTCCTCTGGCACCAGCCTCCTGTGCCAGCCGTGCCTGGGCTGGGCTGTGGCCAGCCTGGGACTGCTGTGTGCTTTGTGAGGGGGTGGGGGGACACTTCTGGAAGTCTGACTGGTTCTGAAGGCCCATTCTGTTACCTGCACTCTATGTTGATGGCAGGAGACAGACTGAAGCCAGGAGCTTGTGCCTTTGTCGAATGTCAGCAGTGTGATATCAGCTCTCATAAAGCTTTTCTGGCCTGTGTCTAAGGGCTCAAATCAGGATTGTCTGGGATAAATACTGTGTTTCAGTGGCTGTGATGTGAATAGTCCCAGAAAGCCAGGCCCAAATGGAGAGGGGGAAGAGGAAGCCCACGATGGACAGACACCTCTGCACTTGGCAGCCTGCTGGGGACTAGAAGAGGTGGTCCAGTTCCTTCTGGAGTTTGGTGCCAATGTCAATGCTCAGGTGTGCAGAGAAACTTTGCATGGTTTATTTTTGAAGTTGGCTCCTTGCCTGTGCTGCTTGCAAACAAAACTTCCTCTGGGCCATGTATTTTGCTTGGTGGGGAAGAATATCCTGTTGTGGCTGAGCCAATGCGGGCCTGGCTTCTTTCTTCCCTGTTCCTTGGAACCAGATCTAGTGCTTCTCTGCCTGCAGGATGAACCCATCAGGAAGCCATACTGAGGGGAAGTGGCATACAAAGCTGCTTCCAGCCTTGGTTTTCTGATGAAATGATTGAGATTAAACTCTTCTGCCCTGATCATGAATGAAAGGCAGGAGCAGGGCTGTGTTCTGCTGCAGTTAATCATCACCTCCAGGGTGAAAATCCAGAAGACTTCTTTGCAAGGATGTTTGGGAAATGCTTTCAGTTAGTGAGTTAGCTGAGGTGATGTAAGCAGGAGTTACTCTTTCCTTTGATCACACAGTAATCCCTCTTAGAAGCTTGGCAAACAGCAACAAAAGAAACAAGCACACAGCATTTCTGGGTGCTGATGCTATTGGAAGTGGTGCCAAAAAGAATGACAGAGCAGTCAGGGCTGTAAGCTGCTGCCTGGTATAGCAAGTGATTAAACACCCTGTTTAAATTTACTACTTGTTTGAGCTCACCTCTGACCCCCAAACACTTGACTAGATGGGAGATGTTACTCTGGGCTGTGCTGTGCAGGACTGAGGACAAACTATAGGGAGAAACAGATCCTAGTTTGTTTCCTTGAAGCTCCAGATTTGAGCTCCCACTGCAGCTGTTTACTGTCCCAGCTGCCTAAACTGAAGTGTCCTTAATCCTGCAGACCTGGGGAGGGTTTTTTTGTACCACTGAATCTTCAATTAAATATTTTGGTTTCCTCCTAGGATTCAGAAGGAAGGACTCCAATCCATGTTGCCATTAGCAACCAACATAATGTCATCATTCAGCTCATGATTTCCCACCCAGACATCAAGCTGAACATCCGTGACAGGCAGGGGATGACTCCCTTTGCCTGTGCCATGACCTACAAAAACAACAAAGCAGCTGAAGCAATTTTGAAGAGGGAACCAGGGGCTGCTGAGCAGGTAAGCTGGGAGTGCTCAGAAACTTGCTGGTTCCCTTACTGTACCAGTCTGGTAACAGATGTTCCACAAGCAAATCCTGCTCCATCCTCTTGTATCTTTATGGTGCAGTGACCTCTGCCAGATGCCAGCTCTGTGGCTGGAGGTCCTGGGGAGCTGCAGATAGGCATGGAGTAAAGAGCAGCGAGAGGCAGTGTCACATCCAACCTTACCACATCTTGCCAGCACTGAATTAGCAACAGGCATGTGTGTGGAAGGAGAAAGTTCTCATTCTTCTCCTGTCTTCTGATGGACTAGGACAGAAAGAATCTGAGCTAGCTCTCCTAAACCCTGACCTCAAATAACTGAGCAACAGATGTTCTGCTGGGCTGTTGAACAAAGTCTCCACATGTATCTTCAGGCTCCTTCTGTGACACTTGGGCAGGAACCAGAGAGCTACTTAGCCTGGAAGGGACCTCAGATCACTGACTGCAACACCCCTGCCATGGACAGGGATGATTCTGAAACTAGGAAGGCTTGAGGCCTCATCCAGCCTGGCTTTGGAACACCTCCATGAAGGGGGCATCCACAGCCTCCCTGGGCAGCCTGTGCCAGAGTCTCACCATCCTCATACTGAAGAACTTCTTCCTCGGCTCCAGTCTAACTTTGCTCTGCCTCAGCTCCAAACCATTCCCCCTTGTCCTACTGCTAGACACCCTCAGGAAAAGTCCTCCTTCAACCTTCCTGTAGGTTTGTTTGTAGGGTTGCTTTCCTACTCTGTGTAAATTTAATTACTATTGAAATATGAGTGCTTAATGAGCTCTGAGTGACCTAGAACACAGTTACAAATGCAGCCAGCTCTGAAGATGCTTTAATGTCAGCAGCAAGGCAGAGATTAACAGCAGCATGCACTGGGGATTGAGCCAAACTTTGCATCCATGTGGTAGGATTGCATCTTGCTTCTCCAGTGTGATCTGCCTGATTGGTTTCAGCTTGTTTCCTGTAACTGAGTTGGTCATTAAATGCTGCTCAGTACTTAAAACAACAGCTGCTAACCTGTCAATACTCTCCAGTGTGTGGTCAGGACACACAGCAGTCTGGAGCAGCACTCGCAGCTGGATGATTTCTCGGTTCATTTGTCTGGTGGTCACAACCGTTGAGTAGGTCTCTGATGTCTAGCAGTAGAGGGAACAGGACTGTGGTTGGCCTGAGGCAGAGCTCTCAGCTGCTCTCAGCTGCAGCTCTTGCCCCCTTCCTGCCGCAGGTTGACAACAAGGGCAGGAACTTCCTGCACGTGGCGGTGCAGCAGTCGGACATCGAGAGTGTCCTGTTCTTGATCAGCGTCCAGGCCAACGTCAACTCGCGGGCGCAGGACGCCTCCAAGCTCACCCCTCTGCATCTGGCGGTGCAGGCTGGCTCGGAGATCATCGTGCGCAACCTGGTATGGGCTGCAGCCACTCCTCCCTACTCACAGGCATGTTCTGCTCTCCTGCCCAGGCTGCAGGAGTCAGCTCCAGGCAGCACAGCTTCTCTGAAACAGCTCGGGCTTGTGGGCCCTTCCCTCAGCTTGCACTGTTTAGGCTGTCAGCAGCCTTCCTATGAGCATCTTTAGCAGCAGTCCCTAGGCGCTGTGGTTCCCTTGTAAAGGAACACCCTTCTGTAATTCCAGCAGGGGTGGGTATTGGAAGGGACCTCTGGGGAGGGAATAGCATGTGTTGGAAGGGACCTTCAAGATCATAGAATCCCAGAATGGTTTAGGTTGGAAGGGTCCTCAAAGCTCAGCCGGTTCCAACCCCCTGCCATAGGCAGGGACACCTCCCACTGGAACAGGCTGACCAAGGCCTCATCCTGCCTGGGCCTGAACACTTCTAGGGAGGTTGTGGAGCACAGAATGCGATTGAAGATCACATTCTGTGCTTCTGGCAACCTGTACCAGTATCTCACCACCCTCACTGCAAATCACTTCTTCCTAACACCTAGCTTAAATCTGCCCTCAAGGTCCAATCCATTTCCAAGGCCCCTGCTAAATCAGGGTCACCCACAGCAAGCTGCCTGGCATCACAATGTCAAGAATGGGTTTGGAATCTCCCCAGAGGAGACTCCACGACCTCTGGGCAGCCTGCTCCAGGGCTCTGGCACTTCTGATTTCAGCATGAACGCAAACTGCAGTAGCTCAGTAACAAGAACGTTTTATCTCTGCTGGAGGGCCCAAAGGTGTCTCTGTACAGTTCAGTTTCATGTGCTTCATTCACAGACCCAAGTAAACTGTTGAGTAGTAGCCCTGAGAATGTCTCTTAACATATTCCTCCTTGCATCTTGACAGTTGCTCGCAGGTGCCCAGGTGAATGAGCTGACTAAGCACCGTCAGACTGCTCTGCACTTGGCAGCCCAGCAAGATCTGCCCACAATTTGTTCAGTCCTCCTGGAGAATGGAGTAGACTTTGCAGCTGTAGATGAAAATGGCAATAATGGTAAATTTCTCAAGTTGTGCAAGTGGATGTAGAGACTTCAGCAGGTCTGCTAATGCTGTCTGATCGTGGTAGGGAGAGCCCACTGAACAGACTCACTCTTCAGAGGTGAGAGAGAATTAAAATGCAAGAAGTCAAAGCTGGACAAAGAGGTTTCAGAAAGGGAATGTGGTGGGGGGAAAGGAAGAGGAGTACTTAATTTGGTCAGAATGTAATTATTGTTGCCCTTTACTTAGATTCTTGAAGCTTCTCTTGTCTCTTTCAGCTCTCCATCTGGCAGTGATGCATGGCCGACTGAACAACATCCGGGTCCTCCTCACAGAGTGCAATGTGGATGCAGAAGCCTTCAACATTAGGTAATGACCATGGGCCTGAAAGGCTGAAGCAGCCTCAAGCTGTGGCAAAACACGTGCTGGTATGACAGGCTGGGAGAGCTGGGGCCGCTGGACCTGGAGAAGAGAAGGCTGCAGGAGACCTCAGAGCAACTTGCCAGGATCTGAAGGGGCTTCAGGAGAGCTGGGGAGGGACTTTGGACAAGGGCTGAGAGTGACAGGAGCGGGGCACAATGGCTTTGAGCTGGGAGAAAGTGAGAGTGGAGATGAGGAAGAGATTCTTGAGAGTGAGGGTAGTGAGAGACAGGCACAGGTTGCCCAGGGAGGTTGTGGAGTGCAGAATCACAGAACGTGATTGAAAGTCCTGTGCACCACAGCCTCCTTGGAGGTGTTTAGCACCAGGTTGGATGAGGCCTTGAACAACCTGTGCTGGTGGGAGGTGTCCCTGCCTGTGGCTGGGGGTTGGGACTGGATGAGCTTTGAGGTCCCTTCCAACACAGCCCATTGTGTGACTCGATGAACCCTAAAGAGCTGCCTTGGGCTGTAGTATTTCTAGAGTTTAGAGACCTTTGCTGCAGTTAGTGAAGATATGAGTGGTGAGAACAAGTTGGAGGAGGCAGTTGGGTGTGAGGTACTGAGTTACTTGGGTGTAGCATTGCTCAGGTCTAAACCAGACCAAAACAAACCCAAGGAGAGCTGGATGAGGAACTGGATCAGCAAGCAGACTTTGATCAAGATACCAAACTCTCTTCCCAGAGGCCAGTCACCAATGCATATTTTGGGCCAGTATGGGAAGGATAATGCAGCAGCTATCTGTGATCTCTTCCTGGAGTGTATGCCAGAATATCCTCTAGACAAACCTGATGCTGAGGGAAACACAGGTAGGTGACATTCAAGAGCTATTAAACTGGGAAGTTCCTCAAGCCACATTCATGAGATGTCCCTTTTAAAGCTGCAGTTCAGTGCACTGTATGTTAAACACAGGAGGAGGCAAATATCTTGTAGCTCTGAGCAATGTGCTCTAGCTGCAGGTGTCCCTGTTCACTGCAAAGGGTTGAACTGGATGGACCCTTAAAAGTCCCTCCCAACCCAAAGCAGTCTGTGACTATTCAGAAAGTTAAGCAGGGTCCTGCTCTGCACCCACTGTAGCCCAGCCCCACTCTGCTAGCAGCAGTCTGTGGCTCTTCTTTCCCAGTGCTGCTGCTGGCTTACATGAAGGGTAATGCCAACCTGTGTCGGGCAATAGTGAGAGCTGGGGCAAGGCTTGGAGTCAACAACAATCAAGGAGTCAACATCTTCAACTACCAAGTTGCCACAAAACAGCTTCTCTTCAGGCTGCTGGGTGAGTGCTACCTGCTGCAGGTGGGAATTTTTTAGCTTATGCTTCTGAGACACTTTTAGTGCAGTAAAGAACTGTAGACAGCTTAGGAGTTAAATGTGTGGCAGTGGCACTCTGGGACATTGTTTAATGGTCATGGTGGGGCTGAGTTGAAGGACTGGAGGCATCTTCCAACACAGCTTTCTGCTGGTATATCTGACTTGCACAACAGTAATTACAGACTTATACAGTCCAGTTGAACTCCTGAATATTCTGTTTTAAATGGGGAGCAGAAATGTTACTTTTCTTACCAGCTCAAGTTCCTGATACAGACCTGTCAACCTGAAATGTCAAAAACTCTGGAAGGATGGGCATGGAGACTCCTAGCTGGTGTCACAGTCTAATCTAATCTAATCTAGCTTCAAAGCTAAATGCTGTTTTTAGCTTGGAATCGTAGAGCTGTTGAGGTTGGAAGAGACTTCTGAGATCACCAAGTCCAACCCTTCCCCCAGAGCTCACATTGCCACCACTGTCACCAAACCACCTCCCTCAGCACCACATCCATGCAGCTTTCAAACCCCTCCAGGGATGGGGGCTCCACCACCTCCCTGGGCAGCCTGGGCCAGGGCCTGGGAACCCTTGCTGGGGAGAAATTTTTTCGTAATATCCAACCTGAACCTCCCTTGTTACAACCTGAGGGCTGTTTCCTCTTGTCCTGTCACATCTTGCATGTGAGAAGAGACCAATTTGTGCTGTGAAAGCAGCTCTGGCTTGTCTCCAAACAGCTCCTGCAGCTGCTGGAGGAGTGGTTTAAATCAGTTCTAGCTGGAAAAAGCCTCTTCAGTGTGGTGTGTTCAGGGTGTCTGAGCCATTTTACATTCTTGCCTCTGACAGATATGCTTACAAAAGAACCTCCCTGGTGTGATGGCTCCAACTGCTATGAATGCACTGCCAAGTTTGGAGTCACAACAAGGAAGCATCACTGGTAACTGACACATCTTGCTGTCCCTCAAGGGAGTCTCTTCCAGATGTAGCAAAAGCTTGCTCCTTCAGGTGCCTTAGGAAACCTCTCTGCTAACTTAGGTGTGGAACCAGGAACCCAGCTGAAATGTTCCATCCTGGCCCTGAGCAGCCACTTGTGCTCTGACACTCTGTATTAAGTGGTTTGTGCACCTAACATCCTGATGTGTTGAAGTGAGGAGTCAGGTCAGCATTCCAGTGGTGCAGCAGAGCATGCTGAAAGCAGCAGAGCATGCTGAAAGCAGCAGAGCATGCTGAAAGCAGCAGAGCATGCTGAAAGCAGCAGAGCATGCTGAAAGCACTGGCTTTTAGCAGTGGGATTGACTTGCTCTGAAAGATGTGACGGATTTGGGCAGCCATGGGAAGGCTAAGGGTGTGGATGCTGACAGGAGCTGCTCTTAGTAAGGAATGAGTTGCCTTTCCTGGACTAGTCTGATCTTAGACAGTGTGCTGGGTTAGAGGGTGGTTGGGCCAAGAGTTCTCTCAGCCCAGTGTCCCGGGGACACTGCACACCTGTCAGCTGAGGTGGGTGTAGGTGACCAGTGCAGAATCGGCATGTTTGGTGTTGGTATTCAGCTACCGCAGAGGTCAGGGCAAGTGCAGCATTCCCACACTGCTCTGCCCTGTTAGTGATGCTGTCCCTGATCAGGGCTTTCAGGCAGCAAATTCTGCTGTCCACTCAGTGAACTTGCTTCTCTCCCACCCTTCTTCTGTCCTCAGCCGACACTGTGGACGCCTGCTCTGCCATAAGTGCTCAACAAAGGAGATTCCTATCATAAAATTTGATCTGAACAAGCCAGTTCGAGTTTGCAACATCTGCTTTGATGTCCTGACTCTGGGAGGCGTCTCCTAGTGCTCTGTGGAAGTAAAAGGATTCCCAGTCAGTGCTCCTGACAGCAGCTCTACTTACAAGCCCTCTGGATAGGGAAGAGGAGGCCTCTACATCTTGTCTGCAATAGACTGAACTCATTAAAGACACTCTTCTGATAACACTCTGGCATAAATGACTTTGTAAATGTATTGGGTTGTTGTATAAACTTCACTAGGAATTCCAGTGGATCCTGAAAACCAAGTGACAAAAGAACTTAGACTCTCTTCTAGTCACAGGGGGTATGGAAAAAAACTGTTCAGGCTGGTGTTGGAATGACCATTGGATAGGTCTGTCCCTAATATGGTGCTTTGCACTGAGCAGCTCTTGAGCTTTGTGGTTTTCAAGCTGCTTAGAGATGATGTCGAGCTTCAGGGTTACCAGGTACCTGTCTTTACTTTGTCTCAGAAATTCCCTTGCTGTAGAGAAGACTCCTTGTGAAACTAGACTGTGCTGTTGCAACTGCTGTATGTGTCAAGACACTCTTCAACCCAGGGGCAGTTCTAAGCATAGCTCCAGAATTGTGGCCTTAAAACAGAAAACTTTACAGGAGCTGATGCAAAGCAGTCAGAATTGTAGAGCCACATCTCAATACCTCCTGTCTCATTAGCTGTAGCACGTTGAGAAGTGTGGGATTGTTTGTAGCCAGTAAATGCTCTTGCTAGGCTGTGGCTCTGCTGTGGTGTTCTCCCCTCGGTGTTCACCTTCCTAGTCCTTGTATGAACAAACAGCAGTGAGTTGGAAGCCTGAGCACTGCTGACTGCAGAAACACTACAGCTGCTGAAGTTTGTTCCCTCACAATGTAGCAATAAAGACCAAGTGCACTGTCAGGCCCCTGAGGCACTTTCCTTTGACTGGGACTCTGGTTAAGCAGGAGAGTCAGTGACCTGCCAGTGTAGGTTGTGCTGCACCTCTAGATATTAAATTTGGGTGCATTTTCAGCAGGATTGCTGGTGAGTGGGTTTGTACCTGCAGGCTTCCTATTAATATGGAGCTTCTGACCTTGAAGGAAGGTTTCTGGCACTGTACTGTCAGTTCAGGCACTTGAGTGAAGCTGCAGGCTGACTGTGCTGAACCTGTGGGATCCAACAGCACCTTGCTATTGGGCGCAGACAAGGCAGTGATTTGGTGGGCACAGGCTTCAGTCCAAAAAGATGTGTACTTAAAACTGCATGGCATGGTAAAGCTGGCGTCATCCTGGGGGTGAACCCGGCTTGGACTCAGCTTGGCATTCCTCATCTCTGGTCTGCATTTATTCAAGGACTCTGCTGTGGTGACACATTGCCCTGCTTGGTGTAGTGGCTTGTCTGGCTCAGAGCAAGATGGGTGGTAAACCAGGCTGCTGCGTCTGAGGGAGACATGCATGAGGTGTTCTCCAAGTCAAAGAAGTGAAGGACGGGAGAGGCTGTAGCTGCTTCAATCTGCACAAGGAGTTTCACATCAAGTCTTACTTGACCTGCGCTTTGATCTTCTATTGTGGATGTATTGTGACTGGAATCTCACCCTGGTGCCACTGGAGAAGAATAGATTCTGATACAGGTGGGCCTCACTGCAGTGTCTGGTGCTGTTGTGCCCCAACAATGCCCTGGGTAACACTGCTGGGCTCTGGAACAGTTGCTGATACAGTGCTGGCTCTCTGAAATGATGTTCTTGTCTGAACAGGGTGCAGAAACAATGCTCTGAAAGACTTAACTGTGAGCTTGGGGGTTTGAGCAAAACAGGTGACAGGAAATGCTGCACTTGCAGTCCCTTGCTGTCTGCTGCCTCAGTAGTGCTGGGTGCAAGCCTCTGGTAGTGCATTTGGTGAGAGAAGTCTTGACTGTGGGTATCTCTTGATAAGATTCTGATTCCTCCTTGGTTTGGAGCTGCAGTGCTGTGGAGTGGTGTGTGCTCAGAGCTGGCAGGTAGTGGTAGAGGAGTGTTCTGCCAAGGCCACACAAGCTCAGGGCTTCAGCTGAACTGGAAAACTCCACAAGTAGCAATGCTGAAGCACCGAAACATCTTCCAGTGACTTCTCTGGAAGGGCAAAGGAACAGTGCCGAGTTGGCAACCTTTTCAGTCATGAAAAATGTAGCTCTTGTGAAAATTCATCTACACTGAGTGGTGATTCTTTTATGGCTGGCTAGTTGCTCTTTGGAAAAGCAGGATGACAACTGGAACTGCCCGAGACTGTGGGCAAGAGGAGGGGAATGCCATGCTCTGCACAGCCAGTGCTGTACCATCTTGCTTACTGAAGTCTGAAAGGGAAGCTGAGCTTACTGATGAGCTCATGTAGAGCCTGAAGTGTTTGTTGCACTTAAAGCAACTACGTTCAGTTAATTTGATCCTTTTAAAGTGCCTTTGAGGTTAGTTTCCTTCCAGCTGACTCTAAACATCGTTCTGCAAGAGTTCAAGAAAAGTGAAAGCTTGCTTCTGGAACCAAACCCCACCTTGGTTGTCTTCTGGTGCCACTGAAGGGGCTGACCCCACCCGGCTGTTGGGGCTCAATCCTTCAGGCACTCTGCCTAGCACTGCTCTGAGCTCTCAGCCCTCTGAGGTTTTTGGGGGGCACTTTTGCTGGGGTCACAAATATAAGTGGAGGCACCTGGTGTGGTAGTGATGGTCAACACACTTCTGCCTGGGAACAACTGCTCTTCCTTTTTGTAGCACCCTACGGTTGACCAGACCCACCCCTACCTCCCTGCTGTCCCTAACAGTATTTACTGAAGAGTGGAACAAAAGGGTGAATGGAGAGCAAGCTTCTCTCCCTAGGAGGGGATGCTGGCAAACAGGCTTCAGGCACTTCTGTGGGCAGCCCGTGGTGGCTCATACTGGAGCTTTTTCTTGAGACCAGATTGCTTCTGCCCTCTTCTGCAAGCAGGTCTGGCTCAGACGTGGGGCATCTGCAGATGGTGCAGTTGCTGTTTCACACCACTGGGCAGTGAGGCTGTTGGTGTGAAAAAGCACAGCAAGCTGCTGACAGGTGCCTTAATGATTTGCTGTGATGGAGATCCACTGTGCAGCTTCACACAGTGCTTGGACATGGACCTGCAGTAAGGGAGGAAGAGGAGGACTTGCACACTGCTAATACAGGAGCCAGAGTGGGGTACTGCAGCAGACAGCTCTGGTCAGAGCTTG
>VWZE01002396.1:358-15011 GCA_013396675.1 Eubucco bourcierii
TGCTGTGAGGACAGGCTGAGAGAGTTGGGGTTCTGCAGCCTGCAGAAGAGAAGGCTTCCAGGAGACCTTAGAGTGGCCCTGCAGGATCTGAAGGGTGCTCCAGGAAGTCTGGGAAGGGACTATTGAGAAGGTCTGGGAATACCAGGACAAGGGGCAATGGGTTTGAAGTGTCAGAGGGAAGATTGAAAGTGGATGTTAGGAGGAAGTTGTTTGCAGTGAGAGTGGTGAGACACTGGCACAGGTTGCCCAGGGAGGTTGTGGCTGCTCCCTCCCTGGAGGTGTTCAAGGCCGGGGTGGATGAGGCCTTGAGTGACCTGTACTAGTGGGAGGTGTCCCTGCCTATGGCAGGGAGTTGGAACTGGTTGAGCTTTGAGGTCCCTTTCAACCTTACCATTCTATGATTCTATGATAAGAGGTTTGGAATGACACCTGCCCAAGTCAGGAAACAGGATCAGATCATTAGCCTGCTATGATTTACAACAGACATTGCTGTGACCACCTGCACTGTGCTGTCAGACATCAATAATTCTTTTTGGTATTATTTTTCCTACCTTATGGATCTTGCAGCTAGGTAATGCTGTTTCAGTCTTACTTGGCATATTCCTTGTAGAACCCCTCCTCATGCTTGCTGGACATAATAAAATGCAGTTTTAAAGAAATCTGAAAGCATATCCTGAGTCGTAGACTCACAGAATGGTTGAAGTTGGAAGGGATCTCAAATCTCAGCCAGTTCCAACCCCTCTGTGCTATAGGTGGGGACACCTCACACTAGAACAGGTCACTCAAGATCTCACCCAGCCTGGTCCTGAACACCTCCAGGGAGGTTGTGGAGCAACCTGCAAAGCTGTGTTACACCACCAGCAGCAGCAGCAGCAGCAACAGCAGCAGCAGCAGCAGTGTGCTGAACAATCCCACAACTGCCTGTCAAACGAGTGTCTAGTTGAGAACCTCTCTACCTCTCACTTGCTCTATACTCACTCTGCTTAAGGGTTTTCTTCAGAAAGATCACAGATTATTACACGGTTTGGAGCATAACCGGAACCTTTTATTTCATTCCTGGCTCCTTGGAATATTGGAGGTTTCAAGAAGATACAGATATTACAGCTCTTGTATCTGTTAATAGCAGAGGTTCCTGTGGTGTGGATGCAAAGCAGGCAGGTGTTTGGCAGTGAGTGCTTTTCCCTCTTGTGTCCTCTCAAGAAAACTCGACAGCAGCACACATCAAGCCTATTGACTGCAAATGCCAGGCATGGGGCTCACATGGAAACATGTCTCAGCTCCCAACAGGTTGGGAGGAACATTACAGAGCTGAAAGCCAACCATGAGTCAAGTGATTGATGCACAAGTTAAAGAGGCTTTATTCTGTTCTTCCTCCCTCGAAACAGAAGTGTGTTTCATGGATGATGAGATACAGAAGAGCCTCTATAGAGCTCCTGTGGATGTCATCCACGGAATTCTAATGTATGTTAAGCTGAATCATTAATATTCATAGCCGAGTGTTGATGCCAAAAGAAATAATTTTTACAACAAATTTAGCTTACTGCATTCTGAGCTGTCAAACCTCTACAAGGTTTGGAAGCTCACAAGCTCCTTTTAAGCTCAAACTGAATCTAGAAAACAAAACTATCCCTTAATGAACTTCCATTGTTCCACCTTTTGTTACTACTTTTCCAGACACACTAATCCTGTAAATTCAGTGTCTCATTTTCTCCAGCTCACCATGAGTTTGAAGAGGTCAGCCACTACTAAAGCCATCAGGGAATATCCTTAGATGGTCCTTTCATATTTTCAAAGGATTGAAACAGATTTTTGGCAGAGGGAAAGCGCAGAGATTACTTTTGGAATACACTGCCTTGTTTGGTGCATTTTATTTGCCGTAAAACCTCCTTTTTATTGTTTGAGGGTTGTTGGGTTTTTTAAATAGTGGAAATGTACTGAACCAGAGGATCTTTTCAATGAAAAAGACTTAAATCAGCTTTAGCCTAAGTCTGAAGAGATTTATTAAATTTTTATTTTGTCTAGTGAGTTGTCTTGCAAGGCTAATCTGTTGTGTTCAGATAGCAGTGGATCATAGAATCATAGAATGGTAAGGTTGGAAAGATTATCCAGTGCCAACCCCTGCCATAGGCAGGGACATCTCCCACTAGTACAGGTCACTCAAGGACTCATCCAACCTGGTCCTGAAAACCCCCAGGGAGGTTGTGGAGAACAGAATCACCCAATGTGATTGGGTGATTCTGTGTTCCCCAACCTCCCCGGGCAACCTGTGCCAGTGTCTCACCACCCTCACTCCAAACAACTTCCTCCGAACATCCACTTTCAGTCTCCCCTCTGACACTTCAAACCCATTGCCTCTTGTCCTGGCATTACATCATCTTGTCAATAGTCCCTCCCCAACCTTCCTGGAGCCCTCTTCAGATCCTGGAAGGCCACTCCAAGGTCTCCTGAAAGCCTTCTCTTCTCCAGGCTGCAGAGCCACAACTCTCAGCCTGTTCTCACAGCAGAGCTTCTGCAACCCTCTCAGCATCTTGGTGGCCTCCTCTGGACTGGCTCCAACACTTCCATGTCCTTCCTGTGCTGGAGGCTCCAGAACTGCACACAGGACTGCAGTATCTGCTGCTTAAACCCAAGTAGAGGACACTATAAAGTATCACAACAGGCCACATGAATTCCCTATATCCCACTCTCTCTTTTCCCTTTCACCCAGCACTTTTGGTTGTTTTTTTCCCCTGATTTTATACTTTAAAAACTAAAATTTTTCTTAGATGGGAATACTGTCATAGTACCAGAGCTATAGCAAATTGCACTTCATGGTTATGAAAACCTGTGAGTGTGTGCCTAAATTCAATCCTTGCATGTGAGTGACTTTAGAATGACATCATGGCAGAGCTCTTAGAATTATAGAATCATAGAATGGTTATGCTGGAATGGACATCAAAGTTCAGCAAGTTCCAGCCCCCTGCCATAAGCAGGGACACCTCCCACTAGTACAGGTCACTCAAGGCCTCATCCAACCTGACCTTGAACACCTCCTGGAAGGTTGTGGAACACAGAGTCTTTGATCACATTGGGTGATTCTGTGCTCCTCAACCTCCCTGGGCAACCTGTGCCAGTGTCTCACCACCCTCACTGTAAAAGAACTTCCTCCTAACATCCAGTTTCAATCTCCCCTCTGCCAGTTCAAACCCATTCCTCCTCCTCCTGCCATTACAAGACCTTGTCAATAGTCCCAACACAGCCTTCCTGTAGCCCCCTTCAGAACCTGGAAGGCTCCTATAAGGTTTTCTCTGAAGACACTGAACCTTTCAGTGGTAGCTGGCACACAGAAATGATCTCTCAGCATAACCTGAGCTTCAAGCACTTTCATGGCTAAGACAGAATTTGAAGATGAATGATGCCTGGTACAACAGGCCCCTGAAACTGGAGATCCTTTATTCGTGCTCAGCATCTGTATCAGACTTACTCATGTGGGAGGATAAGAATGTGGCCTTGAGTCAAAGCAGCTCCACTGACATGGCAATGTTTTCATAATTGATCTGGCTGTGAAACGAAACTGGAATGCCACTGATCTCTTTTTTTTTGTCAGGCTTACAAACCAGAGGGACAGGATTCCATGCAAGCTCATGGCTTAATTTGATTTTCAACCAAACTGCAATTTGTAACAGAGGATTCCCAGTACATCAGAGGCATGTTTGTGGCAGACATACACACCATTGCAAATTCATGTGCTGTTTGTTCTGTAAAACAAATGCAAATCAATTAGGGGTAGGTCACTTTAATAATATCGTAAAAAGAATTAGTGAACAGTCATGCTCTCAGCAGACCCCACCTGGAGTCCTGTGTGCAGTTCTGGAGCCTCCAGCACAGGAAGGACTTGGAAGTGTTGGAGTCAGTCCAGAGGTGGGGGGCACAAAGATGCTGAGAGGACTGCAGCAGCTCTGCTGTGAGGACAGGCTGAAAAAGTTGGGGCTCTGCAGCCTGGAGAAGAGAAGGCTTCCAGGAGAGTTTGGAGTGGTCTTGCAGGATCTGAAGGGGGCTGCAGGAAGGCTGAGGAGGGACTACTGAGAAGGGGCAATGGGTTTGAAGTGTCAGAGGGGAGATTGAAAGTGGATGTTAGGAGGAAGTTGTTT
The DNA here is from genome assembly GCA_013396675.1 of Eubucco bourcierii. NCBI lineage: Eukaryota > Metazoa > Chordata > Aves > Piciformes > Ramphastidae > Eubucco > Eubucco bourcierii. The sequence continues at coordinate 4,489 of VWZE01002396.1, forward strand.
GCAGTGAGGGTGGTGAGACACTGGCACAGATTGCCCAGGGATTCTGTGCTCCACAACCTCCCTGGGGGTGTTCAAGGCCAGGTTGGACGAGGCCTTGAGTGACCTGTACTAGTGGGAGATGTCCCTGTCTATGGCAGGAGCTTAGCACTGGATGATCTTTGAAGTCCCTTCCAACCTCACCATGCTATGATTCTGTGCTTCTATGCTAAAAGCACTGGGTGTGCAGGCTGGCATTTGTTCACTGCTTTATACCACAGTTTCTAGCAGTGGCAGAGCTGTATGAAAGCTGCTGTGACTCTACACCTAACTCAGTTGCTGGTCCTAGCCAATGCACATCAGCTCTGCTGCTTAGAGTAAGTTTCTACATCCACCTGAGAACTATGCAGGCAAATATGCCTGGGCTAAGGGTGCACTGCCTACTTTGGTGCTTTGGATGCTTCTCTGCCTAATTCTCTTACAAATACCCCTCCAAGTTTCTGCAGTCCAACACAGCATCATGTGGCAATTCCCACACCATTCCTTAGCAGCCTTGGGCTGCAGAATGTTACTACATTAGCATAGCACTGCATACAGTGCCAGTCAGCCCTGCACCACCAGTCACAACCTTGAGTAGTACTGTGCAGACCCAGTATTATCCTAGGGGCTGAAGCTATGTCAGGACTGGAGTGAATGTTGCTCTTCAAGACTGATAAAACCAAGAGTCCCTGAAGCATTCCCACTACCATGTCACACTGCCTTGCCAACAATGTCCTTTCAATCAGCGTTGGATCTGTAAAGCAGATGAGTTGATATATTAAGTTATTCCATCCTGTTCTTTTAATAACTAGAAAAGGTTTTGAAGCACCATATCTGGCAAAACCCTGAAGGATGAGTGACAGAAGGGGGAGGGAAGGGAATGGTAACTAAGGCAGAAATGGCTTCAGCGGAGAGCTGCATCTGTGAGGGGATATGCGAGTTACAGTACAAGTCCCAGTAGAGCGACTACACTGATGCACATCATAGAATCATAGAACAGTAAGGTTGGAAGGGACCTCAAAGATCATCCAGTTCCAGCCCCCTGCCATAGGCAGGGACACCTGCCACTACGACAGGTCACTCAAGGCCTCATCCAACCTGGCCTTGAACACCTCCAGGGAGGTCGTGGAGCACAGAATCACCCAATGTGATCAAAGATCCCTGGGCAACCTGTGCCAGTGTCTCACCACCCTCACTACAAACAACTTCCTCCTAACAACCACTTTATATCTCCCCTCTGCCAGTTTAAACTCATTGCCCCTTGTCCTGGTATTACAAGACCTTGTCAACAGTCCCTCCCCAGTTTTCCTGGAGCCCCCTTCAGATACTGCAAGGCCACTCCAAGCTCTCCTGGAAGCCTTCTCCGCTCCAGGTTGCAGAACCACAACTCTCTCAACCTGTCCTCACAGCACAGCTGCTGCAGCCCTCTCAGCATCTTGGTGGCCTCCTCTGGACTGGCTCCAACACTTCCATGTCCTTCCTGTGCTGGGGGCTCCAGAACTGCACTCAGGACTGCAGGTGGGCTCTGAGGAGAGCAGAGCAAAGGAGCAGAATCCCCTCCCTTGCCTTGCTGGCCATGGTCCTCTTGATGCAGCTCTTGATACATCTACATTACCTGTTTTGTTGCAATCAAATTAATGGCCCTGTGCAAATCTATCCACACTATGTTCCCAAGGAATTCAATATTCTTTACTGTTCTTTACTAAGATGATATTGGATGTAAAAACCAAGACCTGTGCAAGCACAGAAGTAAATAGCATTAGTGATGATTCACTGTATGGTCTGCATTCTCTTGCTGATTAGACTGTTATCTTTAATGCAAATGTCTATTTGTATTCTGCAAAAGGTATTTTAATATTTGTGTTCTTTATAGCTAGAGCAGGGAAACTGTGGAAAGCAAATTCACTCCATGTAATTCTTCAGGTGTCCATGAACACACCACACTTTTTACTGAGTTTATTTTGTACTACAAATCATTGCTGAAAAAAGTTAGTAAATAAATCTTGGTGTATAAATACATTTTGAAGCACTTCATTGCAGACAACTGCAGTCTAGAACTATGAACAGATCATTTCTGACTGTCTTTCTCTAGCTACTTTGCATAGCCAACCCAGCAGCTGTGCAAGCATTTTACTGGACACATGTACTTTCCAGACATATGCAAAGTAAACACAGGAATATTCAAAAGTGAGCTGTTTAGAAAATCTTTTGTTAAAGTCATATATATTGACCAATTCTCTTGAAAAAAAAAAATTCATGCACCCTTTCCTACCACATGTTCAATTTTATTTTTTTACATATTTTGCACACTCAGATAAAGGACAGGATGAGAGTCAGGACACAGGGATGCATCACTCAGATCAGGTTATGTTGAGAAGGAAAAGTCACAGATCTGTGGTGTTTTCAGAGTCTCCCCCTCCCCCACCATTCACCAGACTAACTGAACTGGCAGTTGAGGAATGAAGCTACATTTGCAGTGTGGCACAATTTACAAGCAGATATACACAACAGATAGAGATATGTACAGCTATATGCAACTATATACAAGTTAAAGGTAATACAGAACTAAAACCTCCTCGAGAGTAGCAGAACCACCCAAGAGGGCTTTTGAAACAACTCTCCTCCTTCTTTCTACTCCCATTCTTGTATCAAAAGTAGCAGGGGAGAAAGTGCCAGGTAAGGAGAAGCAGAATGGTTAGTTGGGGTTATGCAGGTTCAGGCAGAGGTAGTTAATGCAGCAGCAGCCACCAGAGGCACTGACTGACTTTATGTTTCTTGGCTTTATCTCTCTCAGCAGAACCAGTGAGTGATACAGACATCACTATTGTTTTCTTTTCACTGCCAATGATCTAATTTCTCTCATTAAAATATTCCAATTAGCCTCAAACCAGCAGATCAGATTACACTGTGAGGGAAAACTTACTCATACTGCCACCCTCAATGAGAGAAGACACTGAAGCCTTCCCACGAAAGAATGTGACTCAATGAATAGAATGGTTCGGAGCTACTCTGGAACAAAAGAGAGAGGCAAGAGTTTACACAGTGCTCTCTGAGTGCACAATCTTTCCTTCTGCTCTCAAAGCGGTAGTGATTTCAAAAAGCATCTGACCTAGACTAAAAGATGCATCTGACAAGGACCAAATTGCTAGACATGCACACACTCACTATGTAAAATGAAAATCAAAATCATGTCCATAGGTTAACTGCAGAAGCTCCTGGACAAAGCTGTATGCAGACCAGTATGATCCAAGCAATGCCCCTTATTGAATATGAGCATTCACTTAAATACTTTCTAACAGACTGTGTGGGTTAGGTCAGTGTTAAGCATTGGTCCAGATCATTAAGGCACAAGCTCTGTGGCATTAAGCAATTGGTTCAAATCATTAAGGCACAAGCTCTGTGGTATTAAACAATTGGTTCAAATCATTTAGGCACAAGCTCTGTGGTATTAAGCAATTGGTTCAGATCACTAAGACACAAGCTCTGTGGCATTAAGCAATTGGTTCAGATCATTAAGACACAAGCTCTGTGGCATTAAGCAATTGGTTCAAATCATTAAGGCACAAGCTCTGTGGCATTAAGCAATTGGTTCAAATCATTAAGGCACAAGCTCTGTGGCATTAAGCAATTGGTTCAAATCATTAAGGCACAAACTCTGTGGCATTAAGCAATTGGTTCAAATCATTAAGGCACAAACTCTGTGGCATTAAGCAATTGGTTCATCATTATCTGTTCAAACGCTTCACATGAATCTTTGTTTTTAATTTGATCTTCCTGTTGTTGTCCATTTCTCTGGGGCTTCTGCAATTGGTGTCCTTGCCCTTCAGATGAACCTTCAAGCAGGTTGTGAAACTTTTCAGTTCACAATCAGCAGTTAACACAAGTTGGATTGCTCACATGTCCATTTAATGCAGTTAACTTTTTGTCTAAAAGCAAGAGAGTAGGACTAGATGATCTTTTGTGGTCCTTTCGAGGCCCTAACATTCTGTGATTCTGTGAAAATAAGAGAATATTTTTCAATTAATGGTATCCAGGTGAGATAACTTCACAAACAGACATCCATGTTTCAAAATTACCTCAAGGGACATAAGCAGATCCTGCCACAGACTGTACAGCTCACCTGAAAGCAAGATGTATGGTCAGATGATGTATGTCCACTAGATACAAGCATGTGGATCACAGACTTTGTAGATAAGATGAATCCTACTCCATGACTCCTGTGTGCAGTTCTGGAGACCCAGCACAGGAAGGACATGGAAGTGTTGGAGTCAGTCCAGACGAGGCCACCAAGATGCTGAGAGGGCTGCAGCAGATCTGCTGTGAGGACAGGCTGAGAGAGTTGGGGCTGTGCAGCCTGGAGAAGAGAAGGCTTCCAGGAGAGCTTGGAGTGTCTTTCCAGGATCTGAAGGGTGCTCCAGGAAGGCTGGGGAGGGACTATTGAGAAGGTCTTGCAATGACAGGACAAGGGGCAATGAGTTTGAAGTGTCAGAGGGGAGACTGAAACTGAATGTTAGGAGGAAGTTGTTTGCAGTGAGGGTGGTGAGACACTGGTACAGGTTGCCCAGGGAGGTTATGGAGCACAGAATCACCCAACGTGACCAAAGATCACGTTGGGTGCTTCTGTTCTCCACAACCTCCCTGGAGGTGTTCAAGGCCAGGTTGGCTAAGGCCTTGAGTGACCTGTACTAGTGGGAGGTGTCCCTGCCTATGGCAGGAGTTGGAACTGGATGATCTCTTCCAACCTCAACCATTCTATGATTCTATGATTCTTTGTTACTAAGGAAAGCTGGGACGGCAAAAACTGAAACATCTCCTGGATTGCTTTGAGGGGTTCTTTTTGCCTGCAAATAGAAACCTGCCTGCTAGAGAAAAGTAGGCTCACATAACATATTCAGATGGATTACACAGGAAGAAGGCTTCAGTTTTTTCCTAGAGTCTAATCAAGTCAAAATTCAGAGGGACTCTTTTTAAATTTTCCCTATTAAGCAATATAAACTTCTCCATTTATGGGAGGAGAGTTCAGCTTTTAATGTGAAAAATGTGAAACAAGATGGTTTGGTGCAGATCTAATTTTGCTTGCATGCATTTCTTAACTCTGTTTCATCAAGCTTCTATTCTTTGTCTAAATACTCAAGTTGCTACATAAGCAAATCCTGAACAAATAATGACTGTCATTAAACTGCTCATTTAAACAGTTGATTCAAGTGAAATATCAGGGTTCTCTAGTCTGCTAGATAAGCACTTGGGAAGTGTTGCTTTGTTATTTGACATGCTTTCCTTTCTTTGAATCCTAAAGAATTCCTTGACTTGCACGATAAGCAGCTTTACATTTTAAACTGGATGAGCACAGATACTGAAATGAAGAAGAAATCTATCATTGAAATAATAAACAACTCTGTTGGTGCTTCATTGTGGACAGCCTTTCTTGAGGGGAACCAAAACATTTTCTTGCTTTGAGGCACAAATGGATTTAAAACCTCACAGTGGTCAAAGCACAAAATGAGAGCAAGTTCAAGAAGCATGGAATACCTCTCTGCGAGGAAGAACTGTGAGTAAAGGATATTCTGGGCCACGGAATTATTGCAAAGGAAATTAAAGATTTCTGCATTTTTACCCAAAGGAATTCCCATCTAAGTCAATCTGCAAGTACCTGATATGGCATTAATACTCAATTATTAACTATTATTATTTTCTGCATGTATATTAATTTTTACAAACATACAAGCATACATACAAGTATACAGCTATTTACAATTATAGAATCATAGAATCATAGAATGGTAAGGTTGGAAGGAACCTCAAAGCTCAGCCAGTTCCAACCACCTGCCATGGGCAGGGACACCTCCCACTAGTACAGCTCACTCAAGGCCTCCTCCAACCTGGCCTTGAATTATATACAATTTAAAAGTAATACAGAATTCCCAAATCCCTCCTGACCAGCCAGACTGCCCAAGAGGCTCCAACCAGCCCCTTCCTTTCCCCCTTTCACTTCTTTCAGGAATAAGCAGATAAATCTCCATATAAGCTCCATGATAACTCTGCAGAGATCTGAGGCGAGATGCCAAAAGTGGACAAGGAGGATTGAGGAAAAGGTTAGATCAGGTTTCATGCAGAGGAGTTGATGTGATATTAATAATCAGTTAGGAATTATAATTATTAATTTATGTAGGTGTGCTGGTTTGAGGCTAACTGGAATATTTTAATAGACAAAGTTGCACTATAGGCTGTGAAAGGAAAACATCCTGATGTCTACTTCACTCATACGCTTGCTGGAGAATTGTTTGGGAACACTAACCAAAACAATTGATAAGTCAGTTGCTCTCTGTCGCTTGCTTGGGACAGCAGCTGCTGGTGGGATCTAGCAGCTTCTGGGCTCTGGCTCCTCTGCTGATTAATCCTCACTAANGGAATATTATTTTTATTATTAATATTCAAAACTTCAGGGAAATTCTCTGAGATTCTTTGGATTTTCAGTCAACAGGAAATAGTTGCACAAAGGATATTCCTGAGCACAGAAGTAAACAGTTTAAACAATCAGAACTTGGAAAATAAGAAGGTGAAAATAGAAACAATTCTAACTCTACTCACAGAGCCTTAGCATTGAGTCCAGCAGATGTACTCACGGTGTCTTGGTCCCTGAGTAAGTTTCCTGTACAAGGAGGCTTCCAAAACTCACCATAATGATCCCATGGTAAAATACAAAATATTGCAGGGAGAGGGAAGGAGAGAAGAGCTGAGATGCTGCTAAGCCTCAGTGCAAGCTGCAAACAGGTGGCCTCAAGGATCCCAGTTAAGGAGCCACGAATGGGGAACTTCTGTCGGTGGAGTGTTGGTGCAGAAAGGCAGAAAAGGTAGAAAGGTAGAAAGGTAGAAAAGGCAGAAAGGCAGAAAAGGCAGAAAAGGCAGAAAAGGCAGAAAAGACAGAAAAGACAGAAAAGACAGAAAAGGCAGAAAAGGTAGAAAGGCAGAAAAGGCAGAAAAGGTAGAAAAGGCAGAAAGGCAGAAAAGGCAGAAAAGGCAGAAAAGGCAGAAAAGACAGAAAGGCAGAAAAGGCCTCAGTTTCTAAATCACCCCCATTAAATAGATCATTTGCAAATGAAACTGCCCAACAGGCACTGGCATCATTGTTCTACCCAATGAATCCAAAGCTTTGTGCCTCGTGTGACCATGCAGGCAGGTTGAGGGGCAGCAGCAGACACCTGACAGGTGGTGCTGAGTTCTCAGCCTCAAGGTTTTGTTTGGTCAATCTACTACGAGTCCTGGACCCACAACAGGAGGAGGAGTGCATGGGTTAAACTGGCCTGGTAGGATTTATGTCCCTCCAGGGCAGTACCTTCCTTACTTAAATAAAAGGACAGGCCACACTCATCAGTTGGCCGTACAGATCCTTTCCTTCTTTGGTAGTATGAGTACAGTATTTAGGTACCTCTGGCATGAGAGATGTGCAGACTGCAAAGACTGTGACTGCACGAGTTTTCAGCTAAAATGCATCCAGCAATCGGAAAGGAGCAGGACTCAAGTTCAGCTCGTTGTCCTATGTCCTGGTTTGAGTTAGAACAGAGCAAATTCTGCTCAGTGATTTAACTTCTCAGCTCAGTCTCTTCAAAGTGACTGCACCTTCTGCGGTGAAAAGCGTTTGGCAGACAGTGACAGCATCCAGCAGTGATAATGCTGAAGTTCAGAGTCATGACCAAGGACACGGTGCAAAAGGCTCTTGCTTATACTTGCTCCTATAGAAACCAAGATCAGTGCTGAATCTTCTGTGCCATGTTGGGCTGCCATAAGCAACTAAAAGAGGTGTTAAATGGTAAGCTGGATATGGGGAGATTTTGAGTAAATGCTAACGATGCTGTTTATTGTAAGATGCTACAGGTCAGCAGTGGGAGTCAGTTGTTTTCAGCACTTGCTTTGGTAGTTGAAAAATTGAGAACAGAATCATAGAGTCATAAAGCCATAGAGTCACAGAGGAATAGAATCATAGAGTCATAGAGACATAGAGAAATAGAATCATTGTCATAGAATCCTAGAGTTATAGAGTCATAGAGTCATAGAATCATAGTCACAGAATCATAGAGTCATAGACACATAGAGAAATAGAGAAAAAGAATCACAGCCATAGAATCATAGTATCATAGAGTCATAGAGACAGAGAAAGAGAATCATAGTCATAGAGTCATAGAGACACAGAGAAATAGACAAAAAGGATCACAGTCATAGAATCATAGAATCATAGAGTCATAGTCATAGAGACATAGAGAAAAAGAATCATAGTCATAGAGTCATAGAGACACAGAGAAATAGACAAAAAGAATCACAGTCATAGAATCATAGAGTCATAGAGACACAGAGAAATAGAATCATAGTCATAGAATCACAGAGTCATAGAGACATAGAGAAANAGAATCAGAGTCATAGAATCATAGAGTCATAGAGACACAGAGACATAGAGAAATAGAGAAAAAGAATCACAGTCATAGTATCATAGAGTCGTAGAGTCATAGAGACACAGAAAAAGAATTATAGTCATAGAATCATAGAGTCATAGAGACACAGAGACATAGAGAAATAGAGAAAAAGAATCACAGTCATAGTATCATAGAGTCGTAGAGTCATAGAGACACAGAAAAAGAATTATAGTCATAGAATCATAGAGTCATAGAGACACAGAGACATAGAGAAATAGAGAAAAAGAATCACAGTCATAGTATCATAGAGTCGTAGAGTCATAGAGACACAGAAAAAGAATTATAGTCATAGAATCATAGAGTCATAGAGACACAGAGACATAGAGAAATAGAGAAAAAGAATCACAGTCATAGAATCATAGAATCATAGTCATAGAGTCATAGAGACATAGAGAAATAGAATCATAGTCATAGAACTATAGTCATAGATCCTAGAGTTATAGAGTCAGAGTCATAGAATCATAGAGACATAGTCATAGAATCAGTCATAGAATCACAGAGTCATAGATTCAAAGAATCATAGAATCATAGACTCATAGTCATAGAATCATAAAACCTTAGAATCATAGCATCACAGGATCATAGAATGTCAGGGGCTGGAAAGGACCTTGAAAGCTCATCTGGTCCAGCCACTGGCCAGAGCAGGATCAACCAGAGCAGATCACACTGGAACTCATCCACAGTATCTCCAGAGAGAGAGACTCCACAACCTCCCTGGGTGGCTGGGAGGGTTAAAGAGAACAAATTGTTTGCACAGCAACAGTATGGAGTGAGAGAAGACCCCAGAAGGACAAGCTTGAACAGCAATCTTAGGATTCACTTACTGTTGTTCACTTGCACACTGCAGGGTCACAGTAACTATAATCCTTTGCATATATTTTACATCACTGAGCAAGAGCTACATTAGAAAACTGCCAATTTCAGCCAGCTCTCAGCAGGGAATCATCTTACTCTCATTTCTCCTTCTCTGACTTACGCCTGCAATTCCAGTCTCTTGAATTGCCCAGCGAAACCTGAAGGAACCACCACATCACCACCAGGAATACTTCAAAACAGAAAAAATCCCTCCTGTGATTGCAATATTTCACAAACAAACCTTGAAGGGAGGACAGATACTCCCTCTGTAGCTCGAAGGGAGCATTTGTGACTCACTATGCAGAAAAAAAAAGGGAAAAAAAAAATTCTAAGTCCTCCCAAGTCTGCATTGCATCACTCATCATTTTTTATTGTGAAAAACAATCCCTCCCTTGCAGTCTGTCTTTGGAAAATAACAACTTTTTGGAGAAAAATAGTAAGACACAACATGTTATACTTGAGAAAATACGAGTTCTGAATTAAAAAGCAGTTTGACTGCCTCTTCCTCCCATTTCTGCTGGGCTTTATGGCTGTACAACTGTACCAGGGGTGGGGACACAGGCAGCTATCTCTGAATAGCAAGACTAAATAGCTGCATTTTGTATCAATGAAAAAGAATATATATAAATAAATATATATGTCATTTGTATATATATTATAGGTCAGTGTTGGCACCAGTGCTGAATGGTGGAGCACTCCTGGGTAAGGAATTGGATGGATGGGGGCACACAGAGAGTGGTGATCAAGGGCACAATGTACATCTGCAGACCAGTGACAAGTGGCTCCCTCAGGGGTCAGTGCTGGCACCAGTGCTGTTTGACATCTTTGTCAGTGCCATGGACAGAGGAATCAGTGCAGCCTCAGCAAGTGTGCACCTGGTACCAAACTGTGTGGCACAGTCGACTTGCTAGAGGGCAGGGATCCATCCAGAGGGACCTGGACAGGCTGCAGAGCTGTGCCCAGGCCGACCTGATGACATTCACCAAGATCAAGTGTAAGGTCCTGCAGTTGGGTAGGCACAATCCCAAGCACAAGTCCAGGCTGGGTGGGGAATGGTTGAGAGCAGCCCTGAGGAACAGGTCCTGGGGGTGTGGGGTGCTGAAAAGCTCCAGATGAGGCTGCAGTGTGAGTGCAGTCCAGACAGCAACTGTGTGCTGGGCTGCAGCAAGAGCAGTGTGGGCAGCAGGG
>VWZE01002396.1:15679-28903 GCA_013396675.1 Eubucco bourcierii
ACTGGTCTCCAGGTGGACATTGTGCCCTTGATCACCACTCTCTGGGTGCCACCATCCAACCAGTTCCTTACCCAGCAGTGCTCCACACATCCAGTCCATGTTTTTCCAGTTTGGTGCCCAGGATGCCATGTGGGACAGAGTCAAATGCCTTACTCAGGTCCAGGTAGATGACATCAGCTGCCCTTCCCTTGTCCACTGTCAATGTGACTTCATCATAGAAAGCCACTAAATTAGTCAGGCAGATCTGCCCTTGGTGCAGCCATTGCTGGTTCCCACCAATCACCTCTGCTTTGTTCTCCATTTGCCTTAGCAGAGCTTTCAGCAGGATCTGCTCCATGATCTTGCCAGGCACAGAGGTGAGGCTGACTGCTCTGTAGTTCCCAGGGTCATCCTCTTTTCCCTTCTTGAAGATGGGAGTAGTGTTTGCCCTTCTCCAGTCAGCAGGAACTTCTCCAGTCTGCCATCACCTTTCAAATACGATGCACAATGGCTTAGCAACTTCATCTGCCAGTGCCCTCTCGACCCCTGGGTAGATCTTGTCAGGCCCCACAGAGAGATAGTGGAGGTTGTTCTTATTTTCTTAACAGATGAAGTATTCAGCAAGCTTATATCAAAATAATTAAATGCAGGTCAGGTTTCTCTTTACCAGTAGAAACCAATCTCTTCTGACATTGGGTAAACAGAGCCCTTTAAAACTAAGTGGGAAGGTTCTGTATAAAACCAGAGGTTTGGTCCTGAGGATTAATGTGCATCCCTTTCCTTTGTGTGTGAGTTACAGACAGCACAATCCAAGGCACCACTTTATTACAGTTAAATGGTAAAATAAATCTGGTCGATGAGACTTTGTTTGAACCTCATCCTGAGTCATATATTGAGAGATGGAAACGCTTCCCTGAGAGATTAACTTGCAGTAAGTATTCCTCCTCCTGAAATATAAATTATGAAAATTATTTTAGGTGTGCTGAGCTTCTGCCCATTCAGCAGAGAATCAGCAGTTGGAATAACACAAAGGAGAGATGGGGAAAAAAAAAACCACAAAACAAACCTAAATAAAAGGTGGCTCTTGCAAATATAATCACAGCGAACCTACCTGGTGCTGTCTGTTCGAAGTCCTCATACTCTTAAGCAAGGTTATATTCTTGAAACAACACTCATGAGTCTGAGGAGAGAAGGAGGAAGCTTTGTTCCCTTCTGGGCTGCCTTTGTCCAGCAGGCAAGATTTTGGTTTCTGTATTATTTCTAAATTGAGTTTAAGCATAAATACCTGTAAATTGTTTGTGTATGTGTGCTTGGATGTGTGCTGTAAAACAGAGCTTTTGCTTGCTTCTCTCTACAGCTACCTGAAGGGACACAGTGGAAAGGCTGCTGCTGGGCTCTGCTCACAGGGAGCTGCAAACAGAACAAGGGGGACTGGCCTCAAGCTGAGGCTGGGGAGGTTTACATTGGACATTAGGAAAAAGTGTTTTCTGAAGAGAGTGGTCAGGGACTGGAATGAGCTGCCCAGGGAGGTGCTGGAGTCACCCACCCTGGATGCGTTTAAGGGTAGTTTGGATGTGGTGCTTGGGGTTATGGTTGAAGGTGAATCCTGGGGAGTAGGGTTCTGGGTTGGAGTTGGTGACCCTGAGGGGTTGGAGTTGGTGAACCTGCATGTGTCTGTGATTCTGTGATTCCAAACCCTCTCAGATGCTCTGGCAAATTTCCTGGGGGGGAGGTGTGCTGAGTTAGGGCAGATCCCTCCTCCAGTAGAATAAACTCACCACAATACAGATTGTTTTTTGTAAAGTCAGGGGAATTGTATTTCTTGTAGTTTAAACTAAACATAACAGTGTAAGGAGAATATAATTTCTACAGGAATGTAATAACCTGAAGGTAGATGGGGAAGGGGTCAAGCAGTGGCAAAGTAGTCAAAGCAGTGGCAGGGGAAGACAGCAGTGAGCACAGGCGAAGCAGCAGAAGCAGTAAGGGGAAGGTCCAAGCTGTGCTTCCAAACATAAAGCTCTTGATGCTCCAATGAAATTATATTAACTCATCAATAGTTGACATTATGTGGCCTATCCCTAGAATGTTTGCATCTCCACTCAGACCTTTCACTTCAAAGTTTTTCTGTTCTNGTCCTTTCCCTTTAAATTTTTTCTTTTTTTTTTTTTTTTTTTTTTTTTTTTTTTTTTTTTTTTTTGTGTCTCAAGTACGAATCTAACCCAAATGGCCACAGGAGGATAGTTCCCGACCCACCACAATTCTGGAGCAAGAAAAGGGACATAGTGAACTGGGATTGAATCATCCTCAGTCAACGTTAACATATTTGATGAGGGTTGTTCATAGATGTGATGTGTGCTGCTGGATAAGGAATTGGTTGGATGGTGGCACCCAGAGAGTGGTGATCAAGGGCACAATGTCCACCTGCAGACCAGTGACAAGTGGCTCCCTCAGGGGTCAGTGCTGGCACCAGTGCTGTTTGACATCTTTGTCAGTGCCATGGACACAGGAATCAGTGCAGCCTCAGTAAGTGTGCAGATGGCACCAAACTGTGTGGCACAGTCGACTTGCTAGAGGGCAGGGATCCATCCAGAGGGACCTGCACAGGCTACAGAACTGTGCCCAGGCCAAGCTGATGACGTTCACCAAGACCAAGTGTAAGGTCCTGCACCTGGGTAGGCACAATCCCAAGCACAAGTCCAGGTTGGGTGGGGAATGGTTGAGAGCAACTCTGAGGAAAAGGACCTTGGAGTCTGGGTTGAAGAAAATCTCAGCATGAGCCTGCAGTGTGCACATGCAACCGAGTGCTGGGTTGCAGCAAGAGCAGTGTGGGCAGCAGGGCAAGGGAGGGGATTATGCCCCTTTGTTCTGCTCTTCTCAGACCCCATCTGGAGTCCTGTGTACAGTTATGGAACCCTCAGCACAGGAAGGACATGGAAGTGTTGGAGTGGGTCCAGAGGAGGGCCACAAGGATGATCAGAGGGCTGCAGCAGCTCTGCTGTGAGGACAGGCTGAGAGAGTTGGGGCTCTGCAGCCTGCAGAAGAGAAGGTTTCCAGGAGAGCTTGGAGTGGCCTTGCAAGATCTGAAGGGGGCTCCAGGAAGGTTGGGGAGGGACTATTGACAAGGTCTACGTTTGAGCTCATCAGGAATTTTCCAACAGGGTATTTTCCTTTGGGAAATCTTTCAGACATGTAATTCTGATGGAGTTTACACTTGCAGGGATACTCAAAAGTATCAGCATCAATGCCTTTTTAAGTACTACTTCCAAAGATGCTTTTTAAGACCACAGAGATGAGACAAACATAAAACTCTATTAACAGTTTCAGAAAAATTTCTAAGCTTCTAGAGTGTTCTGGAAAGGTAGTCCCCAGATTAAGAACCCAATTAGAAAGTGTGGCTCTTGGTCTCTCCAGCATACATTTCTCTGTACTACAGTAGAGGAAATTTAACTAAAGAGGCTCCTTATATGAGTTGAGAAGCCCTCAGGGTAGTCTGAAGTTTAGTTAATTGGGAAGTCAAGAAAACTCCCTTACCTATGTGCTAAAGCCACATCATAGTTCAGGAAGTCACATTAAAATGGGTTTAAATTTAAGTTCCTGAATGAGTCTCACTTAATTTAATCTCATCCATGAGTCTCACTAAGGATGTGCTAAACAGCCTTGCTGGAGTTGAAGGTTCTTCTGAAAAGAAACCTTAATTAGCATGCTGCAATCCTGGGATAAAACCTGCTACAGAGGCAGAAACCAGTGGTGATGATGATGCCAGCCACAAGGCATTTTAATCCTCTTATTTCCCATGATTTTATCTTAAACACCCATGCTCAGCCCTTAAAAATTAAAACAAGGCTGGTTTTAAATACAGGATAGTTATTTCATGGGAATTGTTTCACAAAACATGTTCTAAAGAACACAGAATTATTGCAGATGTGTTAGCACACATTCAAATAACTTCCCCCACTGAAACAGCTACTCAAGTATTTCTGCCTATGTATTTTAAAAGCTGCAATCCCACATGCCGTACTATTTTTAAATCCTTTATAGTACACAAGGGACAGAAGAAATATCTTGTGTATATATATATCTATCAATGAGGATTTAAATCCTAACTCTAGCTTGGCTCTGCAAATTAACAGCAGTGCTCGGATATAATTCATCATACATACGTGTTACTGCTTCCCATTTTCCTTATCAGGGATTTTAAATTTGCCCTCCTTTTGTATGGACTTCAACTCCTTATTTAAGTAAACAAGCAAGTCTTAAGCATGTGATTTACATGCACAAACAGAAACTCGGGCTCTCTGTGGGCTGCAGTGATGCTTTCTCAGGATTAACATCAGTAAGACAGACCTGGCCTTACATTGCTGTTAATGTAAAAAGCTTTGATGAGGTCAGTTTCTTGTGAGTTAAAGGATGCAGGGCTGGTTAAATGCAGCATCAGTTTAGATCTTCACTGCCAAGATCCCCATATACCTGTGGTGGAAGGTCTAAATTATACCTAACTACTCCTCTTGCCCCCCCGCCTCCCTTCTCCCCTTCTTCCCCGGGTGGAAGAAGCGGGAAAACAGACAAAAGCCTCGGTGCCTTCCAGTCTGCCATAGAGACTCCATATTTGGAGTCACCATATGCCCTGCTTTGTTTCTCGTAAACAGAGGTCACATTGCTGAGCTTGTGCATCTCCCTTTTATGGTGAGGTGACTTGGGATTGGTTCCAGGAATGTTTTTTGTCTGTTGCTATTGGTCAAAACACTCGGTCAAAACAACTCACTTGGTTTGGTTCTACAGTTATTATTTTGCCTGCTACCTGTTGGCTTTGCTTGGCATCACATAGCAGGGGACTTGCCTTTTCACCACACACAGTGGACCTGACCCTGTCTGTCTGTCGCGCCGAACCAGGGCACTGCAGGGTTTGCCCCGCGCTGGGGTACAGCTGCCCATCTGAGCTCAGCCCAGCCCCAGTCCGTGTGATGCTGGCCGAGCCCAAGGAACAGCTCCGCGGCAGCTTTGCGACACTTGCCGGCCTGCCACTCTAGAATGAGAACCAAGCCCTTGGCTGAGCCTCGCAGCCGATCGGACTGCTCCAGCCCGGAAATCAGGATCCTGCTTCGCCCAGGGGCTGACTGCTCCGATAACCTCCTGAGAGCCACAGGAGGGTTTGCCTCGCGCCTGTGATCTCCTCAGTCAACGTGTCCCATTGGAGCTACACAAGCAGCGAAACCACATTGCATCACCGCCACGGGGAAGGCCACCATGCGGCAGGGACTGCGTTGTTCTGCATTTAAGTCTCTATCCGTACTTTCGAGTTGTTAATACTGAGGCTCCAATCAGCGAGTAAATTCTCTTTCTGAAGTTCACAAAGGTTTATGTTTAGTCTTAAGGCAGCAGTTTGTGCTGCAGGACTCTCTGGCTCTTCACGTTTTCTAAATGTCTCTTAAAATCACTTAAATTAATTTGATTAAATCTGTATATACATTCTGCAAAGAGAGTTTTACCCACTGCGTTTTAGAATCTGTGTGTGAATTGTAAATAAGTTGGGGAAATTTTCTTCATTTAATGAAAATATTTAATATTTTTATATCAGCCTTGTTACAATTGGAGGTGTTCAAGGCATGTTTGGATGTGGCACTTGGTGCCATGGTCTGGTCTTGAGGTCTGTGGTAACGGGTTGGACTTGATGATCTTTGAGGTCTCTTCCAACCCTGGTGATACTGTGGTACTGTAATTCATTTATAACTCAGATTCAACCCCTCCTTAACAATACCTATGAGGAAAGACCACACTCCCCTTACTAAACCTGGTTCAATGCACTGCAAGATTTCTTGTCTTCACTTCCCATTTTGAAAGAAACACTTCCTCTGTTCCCCTAAAAACCTTGATAGTCATAATTCCCTTACTTACTTCTTACAGCATTGTGGTAGAATCATAGAATGGTAAGGTTGGAAGGGACTTCAAAGCTCAGCTCATCCAGCTCCAACCTCCTGCCAAAGGCAGGGACACCTGCCCCTAGTATAGGTCACTCAAGACTTCATCCAAACTGGCTTTGAACACCTGCAGGGAGATAGGGAGCACAGAATCACCCAACATGATCAAAGATCACATTGGGTGATTCAGTGCTCCCCCATCTCCCTGGGCAACCTGTGCCAGTGTCTCACCACCCTCACTGCAAACAACTTCCTCCTGACATCCACTTTCAACCTCCCCTCTGTCACTTCAAAGCCATTGCCCCTTGTCCTGGCACTACAAGCCCTTGTCAATAGTCCCTCCCCAGCCTTCCTGGAGCCCCCTTCAGATCCTGCAAGGCCACTCCAAAGTCTCCTGGAAGCCTTCTCTTCTCCAGGCTGCACAGCCCCAACTCTCTCAGTCTGTCCTCACAGCACAGCTGCTGCAGCCCTCTCAGCATCTTGGTGACCTCCTCTGCACTGCCTCCAACACTTTCATGTCCTTCCTGTGCTGAGGGCTCCAGAACTGCACACAGGACTGCAGCTGGGGTCTGAGGAGAGCAGAGCAAAGGGGCACAATCCCCTCCCTTGCCCTGCTGCCCACACTGCTCTTGCTGCAGCCCAGCACACAGTTGCTGTCTGGGTTGCACTCACACTGCAGCCTCATCTTGAACTTTTCATCACCCCACACCCCCAGGGTCTGTTCGTCAGGGCTACTTCTCAGCCATTCCCCACCCAGCCTGGACTTGTACTTGCCATTGTGCCTATCCATGTGCAGGACCTTAAACTTGGCTTTGTTGAATTTTGTGAGGCTCATGAGGTTGGCTTGGGCACACCTCTGCAGCCTGTCCAGGTCCCTGTACCTCCCTGTACCTCCACTTCTCAAGCATGCAGGAAAAGTGTTGAACTTCGCTTTTTTTACTCAGAGAACAGCAAGCACTATGAAGCAAGAATTGTAACAACAGGGTGAAGAGAGGAGTGGACTTTCTGATGAGTTCTGCGAGCAGCTCCTTCTGGCAGCTCCCAGGCAAGCACCAGGAAGCTCTCAGTCCCTGAAACACCTTATGCATAAAACTGCTGAAAAGCATCAGAGGTTTTGCCATTTCAAACTGCAACTTCTCCCTGTCCCAGAAACACAAAGAGCCCATGCAAAGTAGGAAGCTAGCAGCTCAGTGCAACGCTTAATAAGCTCACAGCTGGATTCTGTCCTGACTTGGGTTTCTAATTTCAGAGTTTAGCCTCAAGCAACGTGTCATTGCCTGTCTCACGCCAAAGTAAGAGCAACTTAGATAATCTCAGTAACAGCATTTTTGCAGAGAAGCTCTTTTGCAAAAGTAGAACAGGCAACACCTTGCCCAGTCTCTGTTAAAACTCACTGTTTGAAACTCCATCTGCTCCAGATATAATAATACTGAGACCCTGGACTTTGTGGAGCCTGCAGACATGTTTATGCACTCAAAATGTTAGCACAGTCTTGAACACTAAGAGTTACTTTTTCTAAATGTGACACTCAAAGAGGGTATTTGAGAAGTACTCTCAGATGTGGTACAGCTGGTGGTGAGAGATGAACTGGAGACCAACACTCTCTGACAGCTGTTGAATGTTACAGATTAAATCCTTCCTCTGACCTGAGCACAAAAGTCTGCAGGCTCCCAGAAATGGAAGTCTCTCTTCTGAAGGTCTTTGGATGGTTGGATCTTGAGGCAAAAGATGTTGCAGAACATTCTCCTGTCTTTCAGTACCTAAAGATAGACTTGCTCAGACAAGCTGAAGATCAACTCCCAAATGCCAGCTCAGGAGACCTCTAAGCTGATGAAATTACTTCACTCTATCTGGTTTTTGGTTGATTTTTGTTTCTTTTCCCTGTGTCTGGTGTCCTGGCTCAGTTCATTGAAGAGCAGTTCAAATACAAATACAAATTGAGTCCTGTGTGCAGTTCTGAGCCCCCAGCACAGGAAGGACATGGAAGTGTTGGAGTGGGTCCAGAGTCTTAGTGTTCTGTCTCCTGCACTGGCTGGTAGCAGATTTGTGGCAGGGAAATAAAAGGATAAACCCAAGGTGGATTTGTAGCAGTATTTTCCTTGAACGCTCCTTAATAAATGCGCAGCTCTGAGATGTGCTTTAGGAGTGGTGTCTCCATTAGAGGCTGGGCTGGCAGGATTGAGTTAGCTCCCAGGTCACTGCAGGATAGGGCCACAGTGCTGCTTCCCTTCCTCTGTTTACAGCTTGTGATGCTCAGAGCATGACAAGAAGGAACTCTTCTTGTGTTCTGTGTCCTTTTCTGCCTGTGTGAGGGATGGGTTTAATTTAGCCCCCAACACTTTTCCTTCTGTGGTCTGTTAGAATTTCCTGGGGAGCTTTGCTGCTGCTGCAAGGCCTTGCCTTTGGGGCTGGCTCAGGTTAATGCTATTGTTTCAATCCACTTAATCACATTTAGAAAAAAGTACACACATGGCATTGTAATCAGACCTCATATTTGATTGCAGCATCCAGCATCAGCAGCCGGGCACTGAGGGCAGGATGTGCCACTTCACAGGATCTTGAGACACACCTGTGAAGGCAAACCTAGAGAGATCAATGTGTCCTCTGCAAAATAGTGCTGATCACACCTTTCAAACAAATAAAATAGGAAATTACAGACCAGTCAGCCTCACCTCCATCCCTGGAGAGATGATGGAGCGACTCGTTCTGGAGGGTATCTCTAGGCACTTGGAAGAGAAGAAGGTTGTCAGGAGTAGTCGGCATGATCTCTTTGGGTCCTTCCAACCCCTAACATCCTGTGATCCTTGTGAATAATGGTCTGAAAGGTGGAATAAATATCCTGGCAAGATTGCAAATGCCATCTAAAGGCTTTATACTCCTCTAGATCTGCTCCAGCACTTTCATGTCCCTCTTATGCTGGGAGCACCAGAACTGGGAAGAGTACTCCAGGTAGGGTCTCATAAGAGCAGAGCAGAGGGGAGAATCACCTCCCTTGTCCTAATATACTGCTGATAGGACATCTCAGAACAGCTTCTGACTTTCTGTAGCTTAATTGTCTGCAATGTAGCATGAGCCTGGTGACAGCATAGGCGTTTCAGATGCCTGTGTATAGAATCATAGCATCATAGAATGGTAAGGTTGGAAGGGACCTCAAAGATCATCCAGTTTCAACCCCCTGGCATAGACAGGGACACATCCCACTGGAATAGGTCACTAAAGGCCTCATCCAGCCTGGCCCTGAACACCTCCAGGGAGGTTGCAGAGCATAGAAGACCTCAGGGAGGTTGTGGAGCACAGAATCACCCAACATGATGAAAGATCAGAGATCACATTGGGTGATTCTGTGCTCCACAACCTCCCTGGGCAGCCTGTGCCAGTGTCTCAATCACTGCAGAAGGAAAAAGTTAAGACAAACTACAGGAGCTAAACCCACCCAAGATTTTGGTCAGAGCCCTCCTTTAGGAAGTCTCACTCTTAGATCTTAGAAAAGGTCACATATTTAAAGGGGTAATGAAACAAAAATGCTGTTGCTGCCTAATTTCCAAGGTTGTAAGGAAAGGTTTCTCAAGGGCCCTGAAGAAAATGTAAAGAATTTTTTTTTTCATACAAACCTTTCCTGCCTAGATGAAAGTTTACTATTCTCAGCTTGCAGAAGAGACAAAGGAAAACAAAAAAGAGCATAGTATGCATACTATAGCACCTCCAGTTCAGAATAAGAAAAAAAAAAAAAAGTTAAAAGAAATAATTCACAGTAAGGTTAGAGAAACATAAGAGAAGAATAACAATAATGTGACATAGCAGGTGTAGGAGAGCCAAATGAGTGGATTAGATAGGGCTGGATCAACACGAGACACTAGTGTGATGTGACCTTTAGAGTAAAGGTGTACAAACACTGAACTACAGCCAAAAGCAGTCTCTGATCTACTGCCAGCAGCTACAGTGGAAAAGGAGGGGTGATGTGAGATTACAGCTGCCCAATTACACTCGGGGAAGGACAATGCAATGTCTACTTCTGGGCAGGGCAGGCCCAGCCAAACAGCTGGCAAGGGACTTAGAATCATAGAATCATAAAATCATAGAATCGTAGATTACTAAGGTTGGAAGGGACCTCAAGGGTCATCTTGTTCCAGCCCCCTGCAATAGGCAGGGACACTTCTGGATGCATTCCTCAGCAGGCCTCAGAGCAGATGCAGTGACATGTAGAAGAAAGGAAAACAAGCTGAAGCAGAGGGTTAATTAATTAATGTGAGATGATATTTTCAAAATTTGCTATTTTTCATTACTATTCACTATTCAGAACTCTCACCACCCCCATCACTAATTTTAATAATAATGGGTTCTTTGCATCAGTCATGGAAACTTGATCCAGGCTACAGCAGGCTCTAGCAATAACTGCTGATAATATCTAACATGAACTGAACTCGATTGAACTGGCAGAGAAGGTTGCTGTGGTCAGTGTGCCGCTGGCAGTCAATACTCCGCTTGGCCACTAGAGGGACTCAAGGAGCTCCTTTCTGCTCACGGCAGAAGGCAATGGTGAGTTCCAAGAGGCTTGAAGTATTCACTCACACAATGATCTCCTGTCTGGCAGGGCCAGCCACAGCTTCAGACAGCACCCAAAGCATGTGGAGGGGTTGCTGTCAGTGGTCTCAAAACCATTAGAGCCTTTGAAGTTTCCCAGGCTTCTGGGTGCTGGAGAAAGGAGGCAGACAAGCTCTGACCTGGTCCTGGTCTCTCTGGATGATCTGTGTATCTCCAGGCCTTCCTGTCTTGGCAGGAGGCTTTCAGGTGCAGGCAGGATGCAATGCCATGTGCAGTCTCAGCACAGTGTCACACTGGCTGTGCAGGCTGAGTGCCTGCAGGCATTTAGAGCCTGATCCTGGAAAGCTCATGGCAGGCAGTTTCCAGGCAGTTCAGGATATAAGGCAGCACAAATACAATGGTAGAGAGTAGATACAATGGCAGAGCACAGCTTGTGCTCCCTGCTCATCTCCTTTTATCCATACATCCCAAGACTAATGTGCCTTTGGACACAGAATAGTCAATCAGAATGGCAGTTAACCAAGCCTGACCACATTAGGTGAAGCCATAGGTTTGCTTTACCTTTTTTAGGGCAGACCACAGGCCCTGCACAAGGCAGGTACAAGCTGAGCCTGTGTACCTTGTGTACCATCAGATGCAAATGGCCAGGGTCCTTTTGTTTTCTTTCCCACAGTTTCTTCTCCCCATAGCAGAAGGAGGGAGAGCAGAAAAACATCTCTGGGCAAGCCAGGACATGGATAGGTCTATTTTGGCCTGCTTAGGCTTACCACAACACAAACAGAAGTTGCTGCAAGTAGATAGGAAGACAACAGCCTGTGATTGGAGTATTACAAGGGTAAGGAGTGTGAAATGACCCAGGCTAGGTGAGCTAACTGAGTTCTGCATGTGCAGCATGGGGGAAAACTCCCGCGAGAAGAGGAAAAGCTCAACTTGCTCCACCCTTATTGTGCTTGCAATGTACAGATTTGGGTTTGGGTGAGAGACTTGAGAGCCTCGTACTATGTCTGAGGAAAGACAGCTACCTGTGACTATAATTCTATTTTGTGTTGGACAGGGGATGCACTGTGAAAGTGTTTGCTCTATACAGAGAAACAGCAGACAATCCAAGGTCAGTAGAGTGACAAAGAAGTACTTCACCTATGCATGTCAGAAGACAATTTGGAAAGAGAGCCATTATCTGCAGGCCGTGGTAAAAGCTTGTGCTGTATTGCAAAGTGAAGTGAGCAACGAGGACCCCTAAGGAGGTCTCAAACAGGATTCATGCTTGAGCCTGATTCATTTGGTCTGATGTCATAAATTTATGATCACCATAAATGGATATCACTCCCCAGTTGGTCTTTACAGCTGTTCCCAAGGCAGCACACTGACAGTGCTGCTCAGTGTCTACATCACTGCCTCCTCAGATGGATATAAATCATAGAGTCATAGAATCACAGAATGGTAAGGTTGGAAGGAACCTCAAAAATCATCTAGTTTCAACTCCTTGCCATAGGCAGGGACACCTCCCACTACCACATGTCACTCAAGGCGTCATCCAACCTGGCCTTGAACACCTCCAGGGAGGTTGTGGAGCACAGAAGCACCCAACGTGATCAGAGATCACATTGAGCAATTCTGTGCTCCACAACTTCCCTGGGCAACCTGTGCCAGTGTCTCACCACCCTCACTGCAAACGACTTCCTCCTAACATCCACTTTCAATCTCCCCTCTGCCACTTCAAACCCATTGCCCCTTGTCCTGGCATTACAAGACCTTGTCAATAGTCCCTCCCCAGCCTTCCTGGAGCCCCCTTCAGATCCTGGAAAGCCACTCCAAGGTCTCCTGGTAGCCTTCTCTTCTCCAGGCTGCTCAGCCCCAACTCTCTCAACCTGTCCTCACAGCAGAGCTGCTGCAGCCCTCTCAGCATCTTGGTGACCTCCTCTGGACTGGCTCCAACACTTCCATGTCCTTCCTATGCTGGGGGCTCCAGAACTGCACACGGGACTCCAGCTTCACACATCTGTTCCATTCTCCTCTCTAAGCCAACCCTAATGGCTCTCTTATCATTGTGATGACACACACATGTGGATAGAAATCTCTCCTGAGCTCCCCCAAGGTTTTAAAAGCCCAGGAGACTGCATTATGAGTATTTAACCAGAGCACTTGTCCTCAATGTATACATCACCTTGCACTCTGCCAGCACTACACAACATTTATGCAACCTCACATGGCACCAAAGTTAGACTGAACCTGACAGCAGTAGCACTGCCATTACATATATTCTGAAATAACCTTCAGCCAAAGCCACTGAACTGCAGCTGTGCAAGCTTCAGTGTAACAAATCCATCACTTACTTTGTTTGTTGCCCAGCACTAAGACTTCCAAAGCTGTTTTCCTGCAATGCAATTACTTGCTGATGTTGTGCCCAGTTCAGCCTGATGATTTTCATGCATCATTAGGGGTCCTACTACAGGTCTCAGCCTACCTTGAACAGATTTTATTATAAAGTGGTTTTGTTGGTGGTTTGATTTTATTATGAAGTGGTTCACTTCTCAGCTTGTGGCTCTGTCCTCAAGACCATCTAAAATACAGTTAAAAGATGAGCTGTCCAGGAAATGCCATGTTAGCTGATGAAGTTTCTTTAGGATGAAACTGATAAAACAAGTGTCAAGTAGTCCCCCTCCAAATGAGATAAAGACTCATTTTCTGTCTTCAATTATTATTACCTGTCTTACATTTCCACACTGCTTCTTTGTGTGTGTAGATTCATGTAAATAACTATAGTTCAGCTGAGTTCTTTCACACAAAG
>VWZE01002396.1:28940-46395 GCA_013396675.1 Eubucco bourcierii
GAAGAATGAGGGTGGGGGGGGCGGAGAAGCCAAAACAGACAATCACAATTTAGTATGAGCTGTCTCTAAGGAATCAAAATGATGATCCAGTCATGTTTAGCCTTTCCTCACCTCAGAATTTTCTCCTGCACAAAAGGAAGCAATTCTGCAATAAAAGCAACTCTACAATAAACTCCTTTCACATGAGATGCCCATTACAGGTACTTCGTAAAACAGGAGGGCTTAGAGGAGGCATGGCAGTGTCCTGCAAGAAACAGAAAGCAGCTTGAGTGTAAACATGAATGGGACATGTCCTTCCTATGATGACAAAATAACAAGCCTGCATTTTCTAAAGTTTTCCTTAAAGCTGTAAGTTTAAGCTACTACCAGACAGTAGTTCACAAGCAGCTTAGACTGGGCTGGTGAGCAGAGTGAAAGTGTGCATCCTGCTCCTGTTCAGGTTGAGGGTTTGGAGAAAGAACCTGACCCTGAGAGCATTGGCTGCCCAATCTGGGACTCCCAAAGTCTATTTACAAACCTATTTCTGGTCTTCATTTCCCACTTGTCTCTGAGGCACTCGAGTACACTAAAAGCGGAGCAACCTACCATTTATACACATGTTGTAGCTTAGGTTAGGCATAAACAAAGGGGAACCTCAGGTTATGCTGAGATCATTTTTGTGTGCCAAATTTAACTGTTCAGTGTCTTCATAGAAGAGCTCTGCCACGATGTCATTCTAAAGACACTCACATGCAAGGATTGAATTTAGGCACACACTCACAGATCTTCATAACCGTGAAGTGCAATTTGCTACAGCTCTGGTACTATGACAGCATTCCCATTTAAGGAAAATCTTAGTTTTTAAAGGATAAAAACAGGGAAAGGAAAAAAAAAAAGTGCTGGGTGAAAGGGAAAAGAACTCATCCAGCCTGGTTTGAGATACCAGCTGCAGTAGGTGCCTGCTGCCTCTTCCTTCAGTATAACAAGCAACAAATACATCTTGCAGCTTGCGTCTCAGAGAAAAGTGAAATACGACTTCTTCAGAACTGGATCACTCTGATATTATGGGATGGAATCGAGTGAGTGGGATATAGGGAATCTGTGTGGGTTGTTGTGATACTTTATAGTATCCTCTACTTGGGTTTGAACAAGTGCAGTCCTGTGCAGCCCCCAGCACAGGAAGGACACAGAACTGTTGGAACAGGTCCAGAGGAGGCCACCAAGATGCTGAGAGGGCTGCAGCAGCTCTGCTATGAAGACAGGCTGAGAGAGTTGGGGTTCTGCAGCCTGGAGAAGAGAAGGCTTCCAGGAGACCTTGGAGTGGCCTTGTAATATCTGAAGGGGACTCCAGGAAGGCTGGGGAGGGACTATTGACAAGGTCTTGTAATGACAATACAAAGGGCAATGAGTTTGAAGTGTCAGAGGGGAGATTGAAAGTGGATGTTAGCAGGAAATTGTTTGAAGTGAGAGTGGTGAGACACTGGCACAGGTTGCCCAGGGAGGTGTTCAGGACCAGGTTGGATGAGACCTGTTCTAGTGGGAGGTGTCCCTGTCTATGGCAGGGGGTTGGAGCTGGATGAGTCTTGAGGTCCCTTCCAACCTTACCATTCTATGATTCTATGATATTAATACAGATTACTATTCAATTTTATCTTCTAGTTCAATGGAAAATAGCAACATTTATATATATTAAATCATAGATAGATATATATAGATATATAGATAATATAGATAGATATAGGTATAGATATATAGATACAGATAGATACAGATATAGGTATAGGTATAGATATAGGTATATAGAAGAGAATATAGATACTGAAGAGAAGAAAAGGCTTTGAGGAGAACTTCTAGTAGCCTTCCAGTATCTGAAGGGGGCTACAGGAAGGCTGGGTAGGGACTGTTGACAAGGTCTTCTAATCACAGGAGGAGGAGGAATGGTTTTGAAGTGGCAGAGGTAAGATTGAAACTGGATGTTAGGAGGAAGTAGTTTGCAGTGAGGGTGGTGAGACACTGGCACAGGTTGTTCAGGGAGGTTGTGGAGCACAGAATCACCCAACGTGATCTTTGATCACATTCTGTGCTCCACAACCTCCCTGCAGGTGTTCAGGACCAGGGTGGATGAGTCCTTGAGTGACCTGTGCTAGTGGGAGGTGTCCCTGCCTATGGCAATATAACTGCATCCACATATGGGACTCTTAAACTAGGTAAAATTATTTTTTTTAGAGCTATGCCAGGACAATCAAAAAGTTATGAACCACACTCAGAGAAACTGTGAAGGTAGAGATAGCAGGTAATAAGCTCTTTTCCATGGTTATGTTCTGCCTGGGACAAGTTCCTTCCTAATCTGAAATAGCCCAAGTCTGCCAGGGCACATAGTAAGGTGTCTGTATTTGTAGAGCATGGTAGGAGATAGGCATTACATCTGTGTGTTCCACTTTCTGGCAGAGGGCTGATTTCTGCTTGCTGCTGGGGTAAGCTGCTCTTTAATTTCACGGTGAATTGTGTCAGAGCTGTGTTCTCCTCTGCAGCATAAATCCTAATAAACTGCCAAACACAAAATATGCTTGCTTTAAACAACCTAGTCACATTGTCCATCCATGGACGAAACTCTTACCTGCTACAGTGAGTATAATCCACTAAAATCACTTTACCCTGTGGAGGCAGCAGTGCATCAGCAGCTTAGGTTAAAGGCTCAACCCCACTCTTTGATAGTCAGATGGCCTGAGTTCCACATGAGCCAACTATCTCCGCTTTTAATGCGCCCATCCCCACGCAGCCTGGTCCACCAGAGGACAGATAAGAGTGACACCCATTTTAAAGATGAGAAACTCTGACACAGACAAGCTATGGGCCAAATAAGCTGTGCCTAATAGGATTTGCAAGAAGCCTTGGTGCCACTTCAGAGGCTTCAAACACTGTGACAATCTGGCTTCTCTCCACTAAGTCACTCTTCTCATTTTATCCTGCTTCCATTGCACCACCACAGGTGGAAAGGTCTGAAGTGGAGTGGAACAGTTTCCAGACTGCAAGGACATTTTGCACTTTAGAAACAAGGTTAGATATGTCACCATACCAAGAACAAAGTACACCAAGTCTTTAAGTCATACATACAGTTCTGGAGCCCCCAGCACAGGAAGGATACAGAACTGTTTGAGCAAGGTCCAGAGGAGGCCATGAAGATGCTCAGAGGGTTCTGGTGATCATGTTTGGGTGATTCTGTGCTCCACAACCTCCCTGGGCAACCTCTGTCAATGTCTCACCACCCTCAACCTGTGTCAGTGTCTCACCACCTTCAACCTGTGCCAGTGTCTCACCACCCTCACTGCAAACAACTTCCTCCTAACATCCACTTTCAATCTCCCCTCTGACACTTCAAACCCATTGCCCCTTTTCCTGGCATTGCAAGACCTTGTCAGTAGTCCCTCCCCAGTCTTCCTGGAGCCCCCTTCAGATCCTGCAAGGCCACTCCAAGCTCTCCTGGAAGCCTTCTCTTCTCCAGGCTGCAGAGCCCCAACTCTCTCAGCCTGTCCTCACAGCACAGCTGCTGCAGTCCTCTCAGCATCTTGGTGGCATTCTCTGGACTGGCTCAAACATTTCCATGTTCTTCCTGTGCTGGGGGCTCCAGAGCTGCACACGGGACTCCAGATGGGTTCTCAGGAGAGCATAATCCTACTCTTCACCTATCTCATTCACAGCATCCTTTCTTTCTTTGTGCCAGCTCTGGTCCTTGTACAAACTGAGTGCTTCAGAGTTTTCAGATTGATCAGAGCCCTGAACCCTCTCCTTGCTAGCCAGGCAAGCACAGCAGACTGAGGTTGGCAGGGGAAAATGCAGCCCCGCATCACCTGGCCCAGTGTTCTGAAACCAGAAGACTGAAATGTTTTAGAAGCTTAACTGACTTTACTTTTCATGAGAAAAATAAATCTCTAATGGGAGGACTTAATTCAGTGGGGTTTGAACGGAACAGAAAATATGTGCCCTGTTAAAACAATGATCATTTCTTTCTAAATGAAATTGTCCCTTCACTCCCTCCATCAGAGCACAGAACGTTCACAGACATAGGTACAGCTTACATAAATTACTGATGGTCTAAACAACATATGGTTTAGTTTGAATATTTTATTCAGCTCTGTCATGGGATTTAACTTTAAGTGAAGTCCTAATTCTATCTGAAAGGCCCCCAAGACTACTTCCCTAAAAACAAACCAAAATCAAAGAAAGTCTTGGACTGAATCCAGGCAACCCATTACAATTCAGAATTCGAAAGGCAGTGTCGCAAGGAATGATCCAAAGTCACAGGAGAAGGACAGAAATAGTACAAGAAAGTTTTTTTCTCACACTCTGTCTAACATATTTCATTTGTGTGAGAAATTGTAAGGGAAATAGTAAAGCTCAGATATTTTCTGCGGGTTAAAACAACATATGCTGCTCCAGAGCAACCTCTTGGACCATCTGTGACAGGCTCTGTCTGCATTTAAGACAATTAAACTCGATATAGTTGTTACTCTCCTTATCAGAAGACTTAGGAATTGACTGATTTGTTGCCAAGTACTCTCTTAAGGTCTAGTGGGACTAAGATAAATCAGATATGGAAGCTGATTTGCCCATTAACATCATGGCAGAGTGGCAAAGCACCTTTTGGAAATGCCGTATGAATGACTATCAGATATGTTACTCATTCAGAAGGAGACCTTGGAGTGGCCTTACAGGATCTGAAGGGGGCTCCAGGAAGGCTGGGCAGGGACTGTTGACAAGGTCTTGTAATGACAGGAGGAGGAGGAATAGGTTTGAAGCGGCAGAGGGAAGGTTGAAACTGGATGTTAGGAGGAAGTTGGTTGCAGTGAGGGTGGTGAGACACTGGCACAGGTTGAGGGTGGTGAGACACTGGCATAGGCTCCCCAGGGAGGTGTTCAGGACCAGGTTGGATGAGCCCTTGAGCAACCTGCCAAACCACCATCCAGGAAAGCAGGTAAACACATGCTTCACCTGAAACACAGGGGCCTTGACCTCTGCTCTCACTTCTACATCCACATGTTTTACAGTCATAGAATCATAGAATGGTAAGGTTGGAAGGGACCTCAAAGCTCATCCAGTTCCAACCCTCTAATATAGGCAGCAACTCCCACTAGAACAGGTCACTCAGGGACTCATCCAGCCTGGTTCTGAACACCTCCAGGGAGGTTGTGGAGCACAGAATCACCCAATGTGATCTTTGATTCTGTGCTCCACAACCTCCCTGGGCAACCTGTGCCAGTGTCTCACCACCCTCACTACAAACAACTTCCTCCTAACATCCAGTTTCAATCTCCCCTCTGACACTTCAAACCCATTCCCCTTGTCCTGGACAAGACCTTCTCAATAGTCCCTCCCCAGCCTTCCTGGAGCCCACTTCAGATCCTGGAAGGCCACTCCAAGCTCTCCTGGAAGCCTTCTGTTTTCCAGGCTGCAGAGCCCTGACTCCCTCAGCCTGTCCTCACAGCAGAGCTGCTGTAGCCCTCTCAGCATCTTGGTGGCCTCCTCTGGACCTGCTCCAACACTTCCATGTCCTTCCTGTGCTGGAGGTTCCAGAACTGCACACAGGACTCCAGTACATAGTACTCTCCTCCAAGATTTGTCTTGTAAGTAAACTACTAAGGTCTCTTTGATGCAGATTTTTGTTACTGTCACTAGTTAGTGGCCTACATTTGATTCCTTTCTTAACTATGTTGCCTGTCTGGGGAAGAATGTGTAGGTGCCTCAAAATTAGCACAAAATAAGATTCAAATCATCCAGACTTCATTTTTAGTTCTGCAAATGTTGGGCCTCAGAGCATTCTAGTTTTGACATTTACTTTGTATTTGTAAATCCTACTCTGAGTGTAAGGGGATTATGAGGACTGCTAGGGCCAAGGGAATAATAATCCTCACCATTATTTCCTTGGAAAGGCAGGCCTTGAGTTCCCTAACAGTAAATCTTTCTGCTGGATTAGTCACAGAGACTCACTGCAAGAACATCACATCTCTACTAAAGTTAAAAGTCTCTTCTAAATACATTTAAAACCACTTACTTAATTTGTAAAACAGTTGTTATTTTTTCAACTGATGTTGTACTGCTTATGGACTACTGAGAAAAGTTATTATGTTTTTGTTTAGATATTCCAGGTTAAAAAAAATAAAGCTTTTCTCTCATTACATATCCACAAGGAAATGGACTTTTCTACATACACTTACAGTAGGTACTGAGCTGTTTCACTGCTAAAGTTGCATTATGAAATCATAGAATCATAGAATGGTAAGGTTGGAAGGGACCTCATCCAGTTCCAATCCCCTGCCACAGGCAGAGACACCTCCCACTAGTACAGGTCACTAAAGGTTTCAACCAACCTGGTCCTGAGCACCTCCAGGGAGGTGGTGGAGCACAGAAGCACAGAATGGGATCAAAGATCACGTTGGGTGATTCTGTGCTCCACAACCTCCCTGGGCAACCTGTGCCAGTGTCTCACCACCCTCACTCCAAACAACTTCCTCCTAACATCCACTTTCAATCTCCCCTCTGACACTTCAAACCCATTCCCCCTTGTCATGTCATTACAAGACCTTGTCAATAGTCCCTCCCCAGCCTTCCTGGAGCCCCCTTCAGATCCTGCAAGGCCACTCCAAGCTCTCCTGGAAGCCTTCTCTTCTCCAGGCTGCAAAGCCCAAACTCTCTCAGCCTGTCCTCACAGCAGAACTGCTGCAGCCTTCTCAGCATCTTCGTGACCTCCTCTGGACTGCCTCCAACACTTCCAGGTCCTTCCTATGCTGGGGGCTCCAGAACTGCACACAGGACTGCAGCTGGGGTGTGAGGAGAGCAGGGCAAAGGGGCACAATCCCCTCCCTTGCCCTGCTGCCCACACTGCTCTTGCTGCAGCCCAGCACACAGTTGCTGTCTGGGCTGCACTCACACTGCAGCCTCAGGTTGAGCTTTGCATCACCCCACACCCCCAGGGCTTGTTCCTCAGGGCTGCTCTCAGCCATTCACCACATAGCCTGGGCCTGTGCTTGCCATTGTGCCTACCCAGGTGCAAGACCTTACCCTTGGCCTTGTTAAATGTCTTCAGGTTGTCCTGGGTACAGCTCTGCAGCCTGTCCAGGTCCCTCTGGATGGATCCCTGCCCTCTAGCAAGTTGACTGTGCCACACAGCTTGGTGCCATCTGCACACTTGCTGAGGCTGCACTGATTCCTCTGTCCATGGCACTGACAAAGATGTCAAACAGCACTGGTGCCAGCACTGACCCCTGAGGGAGCCACTTGGCACTGGTCTGCAGGTGGGCATTGTGCCATTGACAACAATTAGACAAGAACTCGAGAAGGTCTTCTGCCCAAATCATAAAAAACAGATGTATCAAGCAGAAGAAGACTCTGATGCTGTGAATTGGATAACTTAAAGCACTTGACTTAGGTAAAGCAGTAAGGGGCTGACAGAAGAGTGTCATAAAACCTGTCCTAATTAGAGCAGAATGAATGTATGTTCACCCAGCGCCCTAAAGACTGTCTTCAAAAGTAGGCTTCCCTTTAAGACCAAGTTATAAGTAGGTTCTTTTTTGCCACTGGTGTCTCAGTTAGCTGTCCTCATCATAAATTACTTATCTTCAGTCATTTAACTGAAGTATAAATCTTTTATTTACTGAGTGATTTCGGGCAAGTGCCGTTGCCAAGAAAAATGTTCACCTGTGAAAGAAAATGAGCCCAGGTGAAAAAGAAGAGAAGTCTCTTTTCAAAAAAATGAAAACAAGTCCCTTTTTAACAGCATTGCCTTGAGTCACACAACAGAAGATGAAGAAAAAGCCACTCTACCTAAAAGACAACAAACAGGCTGGTTGTAGTGGAGAGGTAATTAATTAATGTCAGATGATATTTTCAAAATTTAATATTGTTCATTACTATTCACTATTCAGAACTCTCACCACCTGAACCACTAATTTTAATAATAATGGGTTCTTTGCATCAGTCATGGAAACTTTACCCAGGCTACAGCAGGCTCTAGCAATAACTACTGATGATATCTAACATGAACTGAACTCGACTGAACTGGCAGAGAAGGTTGCTGTGGTCAGTGTACCGCTGGCAGTCAATACTCCGCTTGGCCACTAGAGGGACTCAAGGAGCTCCTTTCTGCTCACGGCAGAAGGCAATGGTGAGTTCCAAGAGGCTTGAAGTATTCACTCACACAATGCTCTCCTGACTGGCAGGGCCAGCCACAGCTTCAGACAGCACCCAAAGGCTTTCAGGGAATTCTTGAGACTTCTGCTTCTTCCTGGGCTGCTGGGGAAAGGAGGCAGACAAGCTCTGACCTGGTCCTGATCTCCTCTGGATGATTTGTGTGTCTCCAGGACTTCCTATCTTGGCAGGAGGCTTTCAGGTGCAGGCAGGATGCAATGCCATGTGCAGGCTCAGCACGGTGTCATGCTGGCTGTGCAGGCTGAGTGCCTGCAGGCATTTAGAGCCTGATCCTGGTCTCTGGAGTTCCACACAGCGCAGGATGCAATAAAGTATTAAGCAAGCACAGATACAATAGACAAGCACACATATAATGGTGGAGCACACCTTGTAATGGCAGAGCACAGGTCCTTTTAAACATACAGCAGAGACTAATGTGCCTTTGGACACAGAATAGCCAATCAGGATGGCAGTTAGCCAAGCTTGACCATATCAGGTGAAGTCATAGGCTTGCTTTACCCTTTTTAGTGCAGACCACAGGCCCTGCACAAGGCAGGCACGAGCTAAGCCTGTGTACCTTGTGTACCACCAGATGCAAAGGGCCAGGGTCCTTAGAGTCAGTGGCTCCAGTTCCTTTGTCCTCTTTTCTGCAGTTGCTTGTCCTTTCTGCAGAAGGAGGGAGAGCAGAAAAACATCTCTGGGCAAACCAGGACATAGATAAGCCTATTTTGGCCTGCTTAGGCCTACCACAACAATGGTAGACATCAAGCAAACCTGCCAAAGCAGCTATCAAAACCAGGGCTTTGCAAAGTTTGAACAGGAGGAAAAGGACTGAGATCCCTTCTGATGAAAGTACAACAAAGATGAGCTGTACCATGGAGGGATTACTCCCAAACACAGAAAATTCAGGTACAACAGTTGGGGTATTATGAGATGAGAGAGAGGCTAATCCCAATGTTAATGCTTGTATTATTTCTGTCTGCCCTTAAAAAACAGTGTGGCTTTAAGACCCCAGGCTCAGCAGCCACATGCTCCTCAAGTACCCTGGCAGCAGCTCCTGAAGGCACTGTACTGAGATTCTTTCACTGTGCAGGGAACACATGCCATCAGGGTAGCTCCTGCACAGCTTTCCTACCATTGCTCCCAGCTCTGCCTTGTAGCACATTCTCTGGTTTGATTTTCCAAAAGCATCATCATGTTCTTCCTTAATCTCACCTATGCTTATACACAACACCAGACAGCATCTCACTAGTGAGATTTTTTATTTCTGTGAGATCAGTCTGTGGACCTCTCTTTGCTTGTTCTCTCTCACTATTTTCAAACAAATGGCATTACAATTAGAATCACAGTATCATAGAATAGTAAGGTTGGAAGAGACCTCAAAGACCATCCAGTTCCAACCCCTGCAGGATCATGTCTCACTAGTACAGGTCACTCAAGGCCTCATGCAACCTGGCCTTGAACGCCTCCAGGGAGGTTGTGGAGCACAGGATCACATTTGGTGATTCTGTGCTCCACAACTTCCCTGGGCAACCTGTGCCAGTGTCTCACCACCCACACTGCAAACAAATTCCTCCTAACATCCAGTTTCAGTCTCCCCTCTGCGAGTTCAAACCCATTGCCCCTTGTCTTGTCATTGCAAGACCTTCTCAATATCCCTCCCCAGAGTTAATAAAAATATTATTCTCCAATGTAGGCTTTACAAGTCCTGTTCTAATACCTTCATGAGATTTATCTCTGAGCAAAGACATCAGGGTGGCAATTTCAGACTGCGGTTGAATTCTTTCCAATCCAAGTGCAGTTGGCTGGGAATTGATTTTCCATTGCAGTGCAGTGTTGGCATGCCTGCCCTTTGCAGAGTAGGCTGCCAGCCAGCCTTACCACTGCCATGCTGGAGCAATAACCTAATATTATATAGACTTACAAGTTCATTTCTTTCCAAGCTACCGCAAAAAGAACTCCAACTTTTTCTGGAGCAGGATCACCATTTAAACAGAAAGAGGATTAAACAGGTTGGAAAAGACCTATGAGACCATTGAGTCCAACCTATCACCTAACCATTCTCATTAACTAAGACATGGTATTAAGTGCCTCATCCACCCTCCTTTTGAACACCTCCAGCATGTTTAAAACATCTCCACCACCTCCCTGGGCAGCCCATTCCAATTCAAATCACTCATTTCATGAAGAACTTCTTAATAACATCCAGCCCTGGCACAACTTGAGGTTGTGTCCTCTTGTTCTGTCCCTGGGTGTCTGCGAGAAGAGTCCAACTCTAGTTGACTACAACCTCCCTTCAGGTAGCTGCAGAGAGCAATGTGGTCTGTCCTGAGTCTCCTCTTCTGCAGGCTGCACACCCCCAGCTCACTCAGCCTCTCCTCACAGGGCTGAGCTTCAGGCCCCTCCCCAGCCTTGCTGCCCTTCTCTGGACGTGTACAAGCACCTCAACATTTGATTGACATTCCTTTCAAGTGATGCTAAAGCTGCAAATTTCTGATTCTGTAATGGAACCTTCATTTACCACGTAGCACAGAAACTCTCCTGCAGACTTCTCAGTGCAGTCTGATCTAGGTTATGCACAATGGTCTCTAAGGCAGGGGTGGTGCATATGCTGCCTGATCACCAACCTGTCTGACACCTCTTGGTCATTACGACAAACACAGGCATTTAGAGCCTGTTCCTGGTTGTGGAGTTCCACACAGCTCAGGATGCAATAAGGTAGTAGGAGCATGGATAGAGCAGCTACAATGGCAGAGCAGACATATAACATCAGAGCACACCTTGTAATAGCAGAGCACACGTTGTGCTCCCTGTTCATCTCCTTTTATCCATACAACCCAAGACTACTGTGCCTTTGGACACAGAATAGCCAATCAGGATGGTAGTTAGCCAAGCCTGACCACATTAGGTGAAGCCATAGGTTTGCTTTACCCTTTTTAGGGCAGACCACAGGCCCTGCACATGGCATCCACAAGCTGTGTACCTTGTTTACCACAGGATGCAAAGGGCCAGGGTCCTCAGACTGAGTGGTTCCAGGTTCTTTGTCGTCTTTCCCGTGCTTGCTTCTCCCCAAAACAGGAGGAGGGAGAGCAGAAAAATATCTCTGGGCAAGCCAGGACATGGATAAGCCTATTTTGGCCTATTTAGGCCAACCACAACAAACTAACAGGACTCTGTTCTCCAGAAGAACACACTTTGGTACCAGTCTTAGGATTCTACTGTGTTTTGCAGGTCTGGGAAGACAACTGAAGGAGCTGCAGGCAGTACAACAGCACCACCCTTGTTTCACAAAGTTGAGAAACTGAAGTCTGCTCCTCTTGCCTGGTGAGCTCCCTGCTCACCCAAATGCCCTAACTGCTGGGCAATAATATACAGCCAGTCTTCCTTGCCCTCTTTTTCTGATCACCTTTTCCTGAGGGGGATCAAAAACTTACTATGTATCCTCAATCTTTCTTCAAGCTACAGAACTGCCTTGGAAGAAACTGGATTCATGCTTTGACCTTCTAGGTATGTGATTTAAAGAATGAACTACTCCATAATGAGAAAGTAACTTGCAGACAGGCTTTAAAAGAACATAAATCTTTCATAGACCTTTAAGAAAAGGACACTTAGCCTTCAGCAGCTCAAAAGAAATAAACAGAATTTAAGGCATGTATATGGCCAGAAATATTTAAGCACATCCCTGGTGGTATCATTTCTCTGCAGGTGGATGTTGAATCCTTTTCAATGACAACTTGCACACAGTTCATCCTGTTCTGGATGTGGATGTTGAACCCTTTTGAATGACAACTTGCACACAGTTCATCCTGTTCTGGATGTGGATGTTGAACCCTTTTGAATGACAACTTGCACACAGTTCATCCTGTTCTGGATGTGGATGTTGAACCCTTTTGAATGACAACTTGCACACAGTTCATCCTGTTCTGGATATGGATGTTGAACCCTTTTGAATGACAACTTGCACACAGTTCATCCTGTTCTGGATGTGGATGTTGAACCCTTTTGAATGACAACTTGCACACAGTTCATCCTGTTCTGGATGTGGATGTTGAACCCTTTTGAATGACAACTTGCACACAGTTCATCCTGTTCTGGATATGGATGTTGAACCCTTTTCAATGACAACTTGCACACAGGTCATCCTGTATGGATTTCTATTTAACTTTCCCCATATTCCCATGGGTGAATTTCAGATTTAACTGTGGCTTTCAGGGGGTAAGACTCCTAGTGTCTATCATAGTGCCTAAGTTGGACTTTCTGTGCCCATAGTGACATAGGACTTGTAGGCACTGAGTAATTCTGAACTGTCAGGACTCTGTTAGAGTATCTCACAGGCACCTGCCAAGTCACCAAGGACACAAGTTTGAAGACCTCCTCAGCCTTGGGTTATAGCGATGGGAGTCACTCCTTGTACAAAGATTAGCTCTCTGGCCTGGAGCCTTAGAAATGCATACCCATGGACTTAGCACTCTAGAACCAGACTTGTATCTAAGATAAACTTCAGTAAGATATAATGGACTTGCTTGTACTCTGAGTGGGTACCAGAGTTGCCTGCATGAATCACAGGTCAGTCTGGCTTTACAAAATGAATTTGGAGTCCTGTGTGCAGTTCTGGAGCCCCCAGCACAGAAAGGACATGGAAGTGTTGGAGCCAGTGCAGAGGAGGCCACCAAGATGCTGAGAGGGCTGCAGCAGCTGTGCTGTGAGGACAGACTGAGAGAGCTGGGGTTCTGCAGCCTGGAGAAGAGAAGGTTTCCAGGAGAGCTTGGAGTGGCCTTGCAGGATCTGAAGGGGGCTACAGGAGGGCTGGGGAGAGACTATTGAAAGTGGATGTTAGGAGGAAGTTGTTTGGAGTGAGGGTGGTGAGGCACTGGCACAGGTTGCCCAGGGAGGTTGTGGCTGTTCCCTCCCTGGAGGTGTTCAAGGCCAGGTTGGAGGAGGCCTTGAGTGACCTGTGCTAGTGGGAGGTGTCCCTGCCTATGGCAGGGGGTTGGAACTAGATGATCCTTGAGGTGCCTTCCAACCTTACCATTCTATGATTCTATGATTGTCCTTATTTTAATAATTTTATTTGAAGCAGTTGTTTATTTTCAGAGATACTCCAAAACTTCCTATCACAGAGCTGTTGAAAATGGGCTCAAGTTAAAAGAAGCTGGTTTATTTTTTTTAGTGGTTTGAACAAAAACAATATATTGTGTCCTCTTTCCACTTCATCCTCACCCTGCCAGATAATCGCCTCAGATCCATGCTAACATCATTTGAAGATGCTGCTGCAGGAAGATATTAAAGTACTATTTAAATGGAAGATGTTAAATAAAAACAGTCTTGCCTGGATTTTGTTACATTTAGGAGACAGCAAAACAAATCAGTGTTGCCAAGTGGGAAAGGATGAGATCAATAGAGGGAGAAAGTACATTCTGAAGGCATTAAAAATCTGAAAAGTAAAACCAAAAGTTTTGAAACTCTGAACAATTACCTGGCTGCATCCTTCTAAATCAAAGTTCATGGCATTTATAGAATGCTAGACATGAGATAATACCTAGCATCTGAGTGCTTAGCATTGCAGTTTTCTGATAACGTAGCTCTGAAGGCCAGGACCTTTAACAGAGCTCTGTAATCATCAGCTATGATTTATGGAAGCAGTAATTCCCCTTCTCCCTATATTTTATGCCATTAAAAAGAAAGATTGGTCTGTCAGCTAAAAGTCTTTTTTCTTTAGGCAGAGTTAAAAGAACAATAAAACTACAGGTGACCCACATTTCAGCAAAGTTCTTTTCTGGAGATTAGCTCCACTGATACTGAATAGAAGTCTGAATTGTCTCAAGCACTACTCACAGCTCCTTCTTTCCCTCACTTTCCTGTGCAAGCTTCCAAGAGCTTGTGTAGAGCAATGGCTCTGGAGCTAGGGAGAGGAGAGTATACTGAATCTTTAGAAAAGTAGATCATTTTGTAAAAGATAGTTTGGTTATGGGCCTACAGCTTTCATTTCTGTACCATATTGTGATGGTTTGGGAGTTCCCTGCCCCACCACCCTTTGTAGAATCCCCCAGACTAGACTCAGCCAGCTGGAAGTTAAGGACTGAAGCTCTATTTACAGCTCAGCACAATGTACAAGCAGAGATAGACACAACAGACAGGAATAGTTACACACATAGACAAGTTAAAGGGAATACAGAAACACAACTCCCCTCCCAGTAATCAGCTTGCCCAGGAGGGTTCCCAACCACCCTTCCACCTTTTTCCCACCCCTCTGCCTTACCCCAGGGTCTGCCTTACATGCAAGGTGAGTTTGGA
This sequence comes from Eubucco bourcierii, assembly GCA_013396675.1. Taxonomy (NCBI): domain Eukaryota; kingdom Metazoa; phylum Chordata; class Aves; order Piciformes; family Ramphastidae; genus Eubucco; species Eubucco bourcierii. The sequence continues at coordinate 43,395 of VWZE01002396.1, forward strand.
GGATGGGCAAGGGGGGTTAGAAGCAGAGTGGTTAGTTAAGTTACACAGCAGGAGAAACACAGACTCTAACAGACAGAGACTCTCTGTCTGATCTATGTTTGTGTCCTTGTTTGTATACCTCTCAACAAGCCTATGAGTGCAGCAGACATCACCACTGTCTGCTTTTCACAGCCTATAATATAATTATTTTCATAAGAATGCTCCAATTAGCCTCAAACCAGCACACATATCTCAGTATGGACACAGACTGCAAGTAAAATAAACCACAGAACACCAGGTTGGATGTGATCTCAAGAATCATCTGGTCCAACCTTACTGACAAAACATGAACTGTACAGGTTCAGGAGTTTTTCTTTCTAGTGAAAAAAAAAAAAAAGAAAAAAAAAAGAAAAAGGCATAAATCATAGTTATGGGATTGCCTTTCAGATCTCTTTTGGGTGCATACACATGTATTTCTCTTCTCTTTGTAAGGATAGCTGCAGCACTGACAGGAGTTGCAAAACTTAGGGGACATTTTTTTCCGTGCATCTCCAGAAGTACCTTTCTATAGCCACTATGATTTGGGGTGCCACTGAAGTTACCCTCCCTGTTCTCTTTAGAAGTTCTGTGCCACTTGGCTTCAAGCACAAATGCCACAGTCAAGCTTTGTCTATCTTCCCCATCTCACATGTAAGTCAGGGTCTGACTTTCACTGCAGATGTGTGCAGCAGTTACACATGTGCTCGGTTTTCTCCAACTCTTTCCCAGCTGCTGAGCTGAGAGGAGCAAACAGTTCATAGAATCATAGAATCATAGAATGGTAAGGTTGGAAGGGACCTCAAGGATCATCTAGTTCCAACCCCCTGCCATAGACAGGGACACCTCCCACTAGCACAGGTCACTCAAGGCCTCCTCCAACCTGGCCTTCAACACCTCCAGGGAGGGAGCAGCCACAACCTCCCTGGGCAACCTGTGCCAGTGTCTCACCACTCTCACTGTAAAGAACTTCCTCCTAACATCCAGTCTAAATCTCCTCTCTGCCAGTTTAAATCCATTGCCCCAGTGATGCCAGTGGAAAATCAAGGACTGGTTTTGCTGGGCTGAGCACATACTCAATCAGCTTCACCTAGAAGAGACTCAACATACTGGTTCGAAAGGGGTTGGGTACACATACAGAGATACAACTCAGGCTCTCCACATGTACCAGCAAAAGGCATCTTAAGAAGGTACAAGAACACACTGTGCTGTCATTCCACACCCCTCTGCAACTGCCACATCTCCCTGATACAAAGCTATTGAACTTGGATCTCATGCAGTAATGTCTCCTTTTTACTGACTGTTATCATCACATGCTGGCTTTCTGAGGATTCGCTAATGACTACATTTATTTCACTTTTAAGCTTTGGCCTCTGACTTGGTATCAGTAAATTACAGTTATCATTCTCCAACAGCTTGGTTATCTAAGTGAACAGTGCAGGTCAGCAAGAGAGGGGTTTCTGTGGTGTTGCTGATGTAGCCATTCATTTTCCATCTCTTCTGGAGCCTTTGTCAATGCTGTGTCTTTACTGCTATTTCTCAGTTGTAAAGGAAAGGAAAACATTTAACAACCACCAACTAGCTTCCAAAACAGAGCAAGGCATTCTAGATTTGTGAATGGAAAGAGAAGTAACATTTGAGCAGCTGTGGTCATTAGCATTAGCAACAGAAACCACCGAAGCCAAACTCATCCTTATGTTCTCATATTGCTGTGCTTCTGAAGTCATTCCAATATTGCAGCAGAATGATTCAAACCTTCCAGGATGAAGGAAGAGGGGAAACAGGCAGCCTCTCTGAACTGCACTGAGAGACTGTGCTGGCTAGGTTTTGGCAGAACCAGAATGCTGTTACTCCAGCAATATGGAAAAGAGACAACTGATATTACAGACATCTTTGAGACTGAGCTGCAATGCACAGCTGAGCAATTCACAGTAGAGACTCTTGAAGTTCCTGCTTAGCCACAGTCTGAAGCAGCACTTCATTTTTCCTTCTCAATTACCTAATCTGTGTCACCCAGAGTGCTTTCTACACAGAAAACTGATTCTAAGAAGTGGTTTCCATGAACACCATTGGGCTGTGCCCTTCAGTCAGCAGAGAGGTGACCTAGTTACAGTATAATAAGCCACATTACCTGAAACCTTGCCACCAAGTGCTGTATGAGCACTACCTCCTTGGAAACACCTGTGTCATGGTAGACCTAAGCAAGCCAAAATAGGCTTAACCATGACCTGCCTTGCCCAGGCATGTTCCCCTGCTCCCCTTCCTCCTGTTCTGGGGGAAGCAACAACGGGAAAGAGGACCAAAGCCCTGGCTGCAGCTGGTATGGTCAAGCTTGGCAAAGTGCCATCCTGATTGGCTAATCTATGTCCAAAGGCCCATTAGTCCTGGACTGCATGGATAAAAGGAGATGACCAGGTAGCACAACCTGTGCTCTGCCATTGTATCTGTGCTTGCTGCTACCTCGTTGCATCCTGAGTTGTGTGGAATCCTTCGACCAGGATCAGGCTCTAAATGCCTGCAGGCACTCAGCCTGCACAGCCAGCATGACACTGTGCTGAGCCTGCACATGGCATCGCATCCTGCCTGCACCTGAAAGCCTCCTGCCAAGGCAGGAAGCCCTGGAGATACACAAATCATCCAGAGAGATCAGGACCAGGTCAGAGCTTGTCTGCCTCCTTTCCTCAGCACCCAGAAGCCTGGGAAACTCCAAAGCCTCTAACGACTTTGACACCGCTGACAGCAATCCCTCCATATGCTTTGGGTACTGTCTGGTAATATTTTGTTAGTGAATACTTAAGCCTCTTGTAATCACTAATTGCCTTCTGCCATTTGTCTTGCCTGACAAATTTAGTGGCTTTTTATGATGAAGTCATAGTGACAGTGGACAAGGGAAGGGCAACTGATGGCATCTACCTGGACCTGAGTAAGGCATTTGACTCTGTCCCACATGGCATCATGGTCACCAAACTGGAAAAACATGGACTGG
>VWZE01002396.1:46841-57687 GCA_013396675.1 Eubucco bourcierii
CTGAGAGAGTTGGGGCTGCGCAGCCTGCAAAAGAGAAGGTTTCCAGGGGACCTGATAGTAGCCTTCCAGTATCTGAAGGGGGCCTACAGGAAGGCTGGGGAAGGATTATTTACAAGGTCTTGCAACGACAGGACAAGGGGCAATGGGTTTGAACTGGCAGAGGGGAGATTTAGACTGGATGTTAGGAGGAAGTTCTTTACAGTGAGGGTGGTGAGGCACTGGCACAGGTTGCCCAGGGAGGTTGTGGCTGCTCCATCCCTGGAGGTGTTCAAGGCCAGACTGGATGAGGCCTTGAGTGACCTGTGCTAGTGGGAGGTGTCCCTGCCTATGGCAGGGGATTGGAACTAGATGATCCTTGAGGTCCCTTCCAACCTTACCATTCTATGACTCTATGATTCTATAAGCAGAAAGGAGCTTCCTGCACCCATCCAATGTCTAAGCAGGATAATGAACTGCCAGCAGCGTAGTGACCGCAGGAACCTTCTCTGCCAGCATAATGTTTGGCTTTTACTGGGTACCTCTTACAGTGTTCCAGTTTTGCCTGTTCACTGTGTGTATAAATTTCCAAACCATGTGTTTTGAACCTTGTAACTAAGTTTTCTGGTGACATTTAAGGTGAATAAACAATTTTCATAGCTATTAACAATCTCTGCCTGGATAGCAAAATTAATATCAATCATTAATTTTGCATCACTCATAACAACCTACTGAAGAGTTCACATACTATGAATTATCAGAGAGACAGGTACACCTCTTGCTTAAATGGCAGAGTTCTGCATTCACAGTAATTTAGTTTGGATGGTGACATCAGGATTATCTCCAGAAGCTCATCGCAGAAATCCTGCCAGGTAAGACTTAAGCAGCGTCGCAAACCCATTAAAAGCCTGAGGCAGTGCTTTGGAGCATGTAAGAGAGGATTGTTTTTCTTTTAAAAGGTTTTAAATTGTGTTACTGTGGTTTAATACATTATTTAATGACTGTTAAAAGAGTAATACAAGTCTCTGCCCTCCAGCCACACAGTTCCACCACTTTGTTTTCTTTTTTTTTTTTTCCCCCTCTCAGTTACTGATGGTAGAAAGCATTCTAAAAGTACTTCAAATCATGAAGTTAAAAATATAAAAACATTATCTGGAAAACTAATGAACAAGTCTGCTTTGCTTTCATTCATATGTCTATTATCCAACCCACCTTCCTATCTATTTGTGTCTGGGTTAGCCACCACAAAAGTAAGTGGAAAATAAGGGAACAAACTCTTTTTGACTTTCAGAAATAGCAGACCCAGCCAACAGATTATTTCTCAAAGATTCCCTTGCATGAACACTCCACCAAGACTCTCATTCTTTGCCTTTCCCATTGCAATTTCCCAGCCCTCTGCACCTGTTCCCTGTCACATTTATTCTCCATGTGAAAGGAGCACTACAGAGTGTGTCACCTGCAGTCAGAGGGGAACTTTCCACGTGCAGCCATCCAGCCTTTTGTGGGCCACCAGTTAATGCATCAGAGACACTGCACCAGGACTGAACTGCCCACAGGGTTGTGCAATTTGGGAGTTTCCTGCCCCCTCAGACTAACTCAGCTGGCTGACAGTTAAGGGATGAAGCTACATTTACAGCATGGCACAATTTACAAGCATATATACACAACAGATACAGATATTTACAGCTAGATACAATTATACACAAGTTAAAAGTAATATAGACACAAAACCCCCCTCCCAAACAGCAGAACCACTCAGGAGGGCTTTTCAAACCAACTCCTCTCTTTCTTTCCACCCCTCCTCCCTTATCTCTCATGTGCAAGGGGTGAGAATGTTGGAAGCCAGAGAAGTTAGAAGAAGAATGCTTAGTTGGGGTTGTGCTGGTCCAGGCAGAGGAATTAGTGGAGCAGGTAGCAACCAGAGAGAAACTGACTGACTTTTGTTTATGATTCTTGTTTCTATATCTCTCAGCAGAACAAATGAGTGATACAGACATCACTATTATTTTTCTTTTCATAGCCAGTGATCTAATTTCAATCATTAAAATATTCCAATTAGCCTCAAACCAGCACAAGGGTGCAAAGACCTGAGAGAGACAAAGTTTCTTGTGTTGTTCTGTAAGGAAGTGCACTCACCTCAGCATTGGATTAACAGTCAGTACCTCACTCCTAAGTACCACTCAGTTTCCCATTCAGCAGAAGACAGCTTCTCCCTCTCACAAGCTGAGAACTTTGCAACAGCCAGCCTCAGCCAGGTGAACTCAGAAGGCTAACATCACTTCTCCTCCTTCCTCCCACTTAGAGTACATATCAGGAAAAACAAAACCACCAGGATCAGTACGCTGATAAAGGACATTGGGATGGTTTGGGAGTTCCCTACCCACCCNCCTTTTTCCCACCCCTCTGCCTTACCCCAGGGTCTGCCTTATGTGCAAGGTGAGTTTGGAGGATGGGCAAAGGGGGGTTTAGAAGCAGAGCAATGAGCTGGGTTACACAGCAGAGAGGAGAAGACACAGCAGCTCCCAGAGAGACCAAACGACTCTCTGTTATCTATGTTTGTATCCTTGTTCTTATACATCTCAGCAACCCTCTGAGTGCAGCAGACATCAGCAGTGTTTGCTTTTCACAGCCTATAATTTTTTTCATTAAAATATTCCAATTAGCCTCAGATCAGCACAGGCATGCTACAAGAGTGGAGAAAAGCCACTACAACAACCATAAATGTGTGTTCTGCACAGGTGGTCAGTCTTTCTGCACCAAACATGTTCCTACACATCAGTGATGAAAAACTGCCCACTTAAGTGACAAGTGCAGATTCTGTTTCTGGAGACATTGGCAAATAATTTTGATGGAGCCCAACTGTTTCAGCCCCTGCAGAAACCTGCCCATTTTATAGTACCTTTCCCTCTCATGAAGTACCATCATGTTGTTTTGAAAACATTAAATATGCATCAGTAAATATAAATGTGTACTCTCTTGCCCAGACACAAAGTTTGTTCTTATAGAAATCAGCTCTTCTATTTTCAAATTGCAAGTAGCAGCCAGGACTGACTGGCTCCAGTATCCAAATGCTCAAAAATAAACTAAAAGAAATACAACAGTGAACTGAAGAGAGTAATTACAAGGGAGGTACTCCATGAAAGAAGAGACCCCTAATTCTGTTTATTATTGCCTCAACATATATAAGACTTTAGATATCTTTCTCATCTCTGGTACAGGGCAGTAACAAAAAATTAATAATAAAACCAATTGCAAAGGGCTTAAAGAAATAGAAAATACCTCAATGAGGGCAACATTTGTAATTTATTCAACCTGTCAACCTTGATCTCTATATGTAACTATATGCAGACTCTTCACACTCATTTTACAGCTAATTCCCTTTTCACACAGGAGAAAAAAATCCTTTTTCTCGACATAACGTTGCAAACCTCAAGAATGTTTTCTATTTGCTAAGTCAAATGGAAAACAAAGCAGAGGTTGTTGGTGGTACCCAGTAATGGCTGCACCAAGGGCAAGTATTGCCTGACAGATTTGGTGGTTTTTTATGATGAAGTCACAGCGACAGTGGACAAGGGAAGGGGAACTGCTAACATCTACCTGCACCTGAGTAAGGCATTTGACTCTGTCCCACATGGCATCCTGGGCACCAAACTGGAAAAACATGGACTGGATGTGTGGAGCACTGCTGGGTAAGGAACTGGTTGGATGGTGGCACACAGACAGTGGTGATCAAGGGCACAATGTTCACCTGCAGACCAGTGCCAAGTGGCATCCCTCAGGGGTCAGTGCTGGCACCAGTGCAGTTTGACATCTTTGTCAGTGCCATGGACAGAGGAATCAGTGCAGCCTCAGCAAGTGTGCAGATGGCACCAAGCTGTGTGGCACAGGCGAGTTGCTAGAGGGCAGGGATCCATCCAGAGGGACCTGGACAGGCTGCAGAGCTGTGCCCAGGCCAACCTCAGGACATTCAGCAAGGCCAAGGGTAAGGTCGTGCATCTGGGTAGGCACAATGCCAAGCACAACTCCAGGCTGGGTGGGGAATGGCTGAGAGCAGCCCTCAGGAACAGGCCCTGGAAGTGTGGAGTGATGCAAAGCTCAAGATGAGGCTGCAGTGTGAGTGCAACCCAGACAGCAACTGTGTGCTGGGCTGCAGCAAGAGCAGTGTGGGCAGCAGGGCAAGGGAGGGGATTGTGCCCCTTTGCCCTGCTCTCCTCAGACCCCAGCTGCAGTCCTGTGTGCAGTTCTGGAGCCCCCAGCACAGGAAGGACATGGAAGTGTTGGAGTCAGTCCAGGGGAAGCCACTAAAATGCTGAGGGCTGCAGCAGCTGTGCTGTGAGGACAGACTGAGAGAGTTGGGGCTCTGCAGCCTGGAGAAGAGAAGGCTTCCAGGAGAGCTTGGAGTGGCCTTGCAGGATCTGAAGGGGGTTCCAGGAAGGCTATGGAGGGACTATTGACAAGGTCTTGTAATGCCAGGACAAGGGGAATGGGTTTGAACTGCAGAGGGAAGATTGAAAGTGGATATTAGGAGGAAGTTCTTTACAGTGAGGGTGGTGAGGCACTGGCACAGGTTGCCCAGGCAGGTTGTGGTTGCTCCCTCCCTGGAGGTGTTCAAGGCCAGGTTGGATGAGGCCTTGAGTGACCTGTGCTAGTGGGAGGTGTCCCTGCCTATGGCAGGGGCTTGGAACTGGCTGAGCTTTGAGGTCCCTTCCAACCTTACCGTTCTGTGATTCTATGTCTTCATTGTACCAGTGGTGTAGGTGCAATTCCTCATGACTCATGCCTTAATGCATCATTCCCTCCAAATATGGAGACAGAAAGTTTTCTTGGTTTACCTTTGCCAAACTCAGTTAGGTTGCATCAATAAGAAGTAGGCCCTCAACTTTCCAGAAGTCTGGTGCCCATCAGTATATCCTAAGCTGAAAGCTGGTGTGAAGTGCAATTCATATAGCTATGGGGAGGCAAGAGAGATGAGAAGCAAAGCAGCATTTCTAGGAAGATCCTTTTGAAATGCTTCTACTGAAGAATGTTATAAATATTTTATTGGAAGGATAGATAGAAATTTCAGTTGTCCCTTGAAAAGCTATTGTGCCAAATTTAGAGATAAAATTCAACCATTAAAGTATCAAATGGAGAGATTTTATTCCTGCTTTTATTGGAAATCAAAATGCAATTTTAAACTGTGAAGCCCCTACTGATGCCTCTATAATAGAAGCATTTTGGAGCTGGACTCAAATGGTTTATTCCACTCATCAAACTGACACTGAAAAGAAGAGATTTAGTCTTGGAATAAAATAGTAATTTTTCCAGACAAAAAAGATTGCTGGGAAGATTCAGTTTTATTAAAGATACAGAAGAGGGCAGCTGTTGTCTGATTATATTTACAGAGTACGCATCAATTTTAACATACAAAGATAGCAAACCAGAATAAATTAATGCTCACCATGTGGGCACATATGCAGATGATAAGGATGATCACAGCTCCTCATTTCAATTATAATTTCAGCATGTTGCTGCTACAGATGTCTGCCAGGCTTAAGGAAACTGTTTCAGACTGTCATTAAAAAATTTATTTAGAAAGGGAGAAAAGACTCTGAGTTGGAAATAAGAGGGTTTGTACACAGATAAATCAAAAGGGCAGTCAAGTGCTCCATATCTGAATCCACACTCTCTGCCAAATGGCACTTTGGGTTTCTCCTGAGAGTGAAATTCTCTTGTACTTAAATTCTGAGTAGGTGCCACAGAAGAAAACACATTGTCCCTTATGGTGACCAAGAGCTCAGGTGGCAGAGCTTGGGTCAGAGCACCCACACAGGGCATCCCAAGACAACAAACACCCTGCTAGTCAGGTGAACACTCTTGCAGAAATGAGGACATTAAACTGAACTGCACATTTTGTTTAAGGCTAGAGAGAATAAATGGTTTTAAAGTTACAGGATATAGGGGGGACAGGACACACACTACTTCTCACCAGCATTGAGTTGCATGCAAATATTACTTGTTAGTTTGTGTGCATCCAGTTACTTCAGCTAGGACAGCAATTTTTACCCTCTGCTATTCCCTGACAATGTACAAATAACAAGCCAGTGCTATTTACTAATATATCTGTGATTTGGCACAAGGGACTAATGTAACAGAAGGGGAAATTAGGAAGTGATTGATGCTGCACAGAAAGTGAGCAGTTCAAATTTGCATGAATAGAACAAAAGGCAGAAGTAGGCACAGAATAAGTCCTTGACTTTCTGAACACATTCTGCAGGATATGGACTTACATAATAGGAGAAATTTATGTCTGCCTACTTTTCTTTGCACTGTCTAGTTGAGCGTTGATACTCTAGAGACCATCACAAGGAACTCTACATAAGTCTATGAATCTCATCACAATTTGCAATCCTGTGGCAAAGCCAAACACTATGAAGGAGAAAGCAGCAACCTCTGATCAGAACTGCTAGATGCTACACAAAAAAATCATTTATGCATGAATTAGTAAATTGATCCATCTGGTTTCAAAGAAACATATGCAAGAACATAAGTAAGTGGTCCTGTCTGCTCATAATGAAAGATTTTGGAGACAATATCTGGAATGGGAATATTGACTTTGTGGGAGTGTCTCTGAGTGACTGTTGCCCTTTGCAGTACATTGGAAAGTTGTGCTGTACACATCTAGCTCCTATTTCCATTCTACATCAAATGCTTTCATTTACCTTATAGGATCACTTGCCACTAAACGTGGGATTAAGAGTGGTGCTCTGTCATCAGACCAAGAATTATTTCAGAGGGGCAGAATTACATTAAGCACCATACAAAGCACAACTGATTTATGCTGGTCTGTACTATTACTGATTAAATGAACAAGAGTTATATCTAGCAGTGTCAGTAGCTTGCTTTGCCTCCTGGCCTCCAAACCAATGCAAAGAAGCCAGCAATAAGTGAAAGTAATTAGCCACTTCCACACATCCTATCCCCTCTGTCATGGTAGGCCTAAGGAGGCCAAGATAGGCTTATCCATGTTCTGGTTTGACCAGAGATGTTTTTCTCCTCTCCCTCCTCCTGTTATGGGGAGAAACAACCATGGGAAAGAAGACAAAAGAACCTGGAGCCACTCAGTCCAAGAACTGTGGCCTGCCCAGGCTTGTTTTGAACCATGTGCTATACAAGGTACACAGCTTGCCTTGTGCAAGGCTGTGCTCTGCCCAAATTTGGGTAAAGCAAGACTATGGCTTCACCTAATGTGGTCAGGCATGGCTAACTGCCATTCTGATTGGCTATTCTGTGTCCAAAGGCACATTAGTCTCAGGCTCTATGGATAAAGAGAGAAGACCAGGGACCACAGCCTATGCTCTGCCATTACAAGGTGTGCTCCACCATTATATGTGTGCTCTTCTGTTGTATCTGTGCTTCCTTAATACTTTATTGCATCCTGAGCTGTGTGGAACTCCAGCTACCAGAATCAGGTTCTAAATGCCTGCAGGCACTCAGCCTGCACAGCCAGCATGACACGGTGCTGAGCCTGCACATGGCATTGCATCCTGCCTGCACAGATCATCCAGAGAGATCAGGACCAGGTCAGAGCTTGTCTGCCTCCTTTCTCCAGCACCCAGAAGCCTGGGAAACTCCAAAGCCTCTATCAGCTTTAAGATCATGAACAGCAATCCCTCCACGAGCTTTGGGTACTGTCTGATAACATTTTTGTAAGTGACTACTTCAAGCCTCTTGTAACTCACCATTGCCTTCTGCCATAAGCAGAAAGGAGCTCCTTGAGGCCCTCTAGTGGCCAAGTGGAGTATTGACTGCCAGCGGCACACTGACCACAGCAACCTTCTCTGCCAGTTCAATTGAGTTCAGTTAGTGTTAGATATTATCAGCAGTTATTGCTAGAGCCTGTTGTAACCTGGATATAAAGTTTCCATGACTGTTGCATAGAACCCCTTACTATCAAATTGGTGATCAGGGTGCCATGAGTTCTGAATATATAATATTAATAATCAATATTTTAAATACCTCATTAATTAATATAATACATGTCATGAATCTCATAATATTTAATTAATTTCATAAATATCTCATTAATAATCCCTCCACTACACCCTCAAAATGCCATACCCCCAATGATTTGCTCATTACCGCGTCTAGCAGTTACAAACCTCTATTATCACTTCCATTTATTATTCTCATTTCACAGAAAATCACAAGGTGAATGCTGAAAAAACAACATTAGGAGTGGGAACTGCAGATGAATCACTGCTGTTATTCACCAAGGCAAATCCACGACTGATGGAGCACTGCTTGTGAATGGAGGAAAATCCACCTGCAGCTTTCTCCTTCAGGGAACATTAAAGATGCTTTTTTTTTTGAAAGAATGAATCTCCAAGTTGTGTGGCAGGGTCACCTTTGCTGTCTTACCAAGTGTCTGTCAGAACATCCCTGGGAATGCAACAGCAGGGTGGAGAAGGGAAAGATTGAGCTGTCAGGATGGAAGCCTTCCTTCAGACTGTCCCAGAGTAGTGTGTCAGGAATGCACTCAATAACTCATGCAGGCAGTGCATATCTGAACAGTTACACTGAAGCACTCTCCCCTCCTCCTCTGGCTGGCTAAGTCAAACCCCATATTGTTACCCCAAAACTCTCCCGTCATGCCTTCAGCATTACCCTCAGCATTTTCTCTTCCTCTGCTTAATGGGTTATAACTATATGGCCATCCTCTTCAACCTGCTTAGAATCATACAATCATAAAATGGTAAGGTTGGAAGGGACCTCAAAGATCATCCAATCCCAATCACATAGGCAGGGACACCTCCCCCTAGTACAGGTCATAGAATCATAGAATGGTAAGGCTGGAAGGGAACTCAAGGATCATCTAGTTCCAACCCCCTGCCATAGGCAGGGACACCTCCCACTAGTACAGCTCACTCAAGGCCTCCTCCAACCTGGCCTTGAACACCTCCAGGGAGGGAGCAGCCACAACCTCCCTGGGCAACCTGTGCCAGTGTCTCACCACCCTTACTGTAAAGAACTTCCTCCTAACATCAAGTCTAAATCTCCCCTCTACCAGTTTAAACCCATTGCCCCTGTTGTTGTAGGACCTTGTAAATAATCCTTCCCCAGCCTTCCTGCAGGCCCCCTTCAGATACTGGAAGGCTACTATCAGGTCCACTCGAAGCCTCCTCTTCTCCAGGCTGAAGAGCCCCAACTCTCTCAGCCTGTCCTCATAAGAGGTCACTCAAGGACTCATCCAACCTGGCCTTGAGCACCTCCAGGGAGGTCATGGAGTACAGAAGCACCCAACAACCTCCCTGGGCAACCTGTGTCAGTGTCTCACCACCCTCACTGCAAACAATTTCCTCCTAACATCCACTTTCAGTCTCCCCTCTGACACTTCAAACCCATTCCCCTTGTCCTGGTATTCCCAGACCTTCTCAACAGTCCCTCCCCCAGCCTTCTTGGAGCCCCCTTCAGATCTTGCAAGGCCACTGCAAGATCTCCTGGAAGTGTTCTCTTGTCCAGGTTGCAGAGCCCCAAGTCTCTCAGCCTGTCCTCACAGCACAGCTGCTGCAGCCCTCTCAGCATCTTGGTGGCCTCCTCTGGACTGGCTCCAACACTTCCATATCCTTCCTGTGCTGGGGGCTCCAGAACTGCACACAGGACTGCAGGTAGGGTCTGAGGAGAGCAGAGCAAAGGGGCACAATCCCCTCCCTTGCCCTGCTACCCACACTGCTCTTGCTGCAGCCCAGCACTCAGTTGTCTCACCTGTTTCTCTCTGTACAAGGTCTCTTTCCTTCTCAATCCCCAGGTCACAAGCAGCATGTAAGCAGAGCAAGCATAAGACAATAAACCCTCATACAGATTAAGCCAGGCAGTCTTTTGTCTCCCTCCCTGGTTATGAGAGGTATACTCACAGATCCTGTCACACCCATCCCACAGAACACCCAAGGGTTCCTCAGGTTTGGGCTAATTTGAATCAATTTATTTTTCTGTTCTGACTGTCAAATTCATCATCACTAGTCCTGAAGAGTTCTCTGGGGAGCATGGCCGGAGGCTGTCGTTCAGAAAGCAGCAATTTTCCACCTCCTTCTCCATTTTGGCAGCTATCTGTAAGCTCTACGTGTTGCAGAGTATAATCTGATCATTTCAGAAGATTTCATTTTATCAATGACTTCTCTTTCTATCTCCCAAGCTATCAGTTTTACACACAGTTGCCGTGCAAAGTATTCCAATATTTCAAGTGTAGGTTTCAGCTGCAGTCCCTTTCTTGTGGAAAATGTGAAAAAAAAAACAGCTGCTCCTACCAATACTGGAACAAGATCATGCAGACATAACTTAATCCTTTCTAAGGCAGCTAATTTCTTTTTGCTACTGCATAGGATAATTAAGTAGACACAGTCCTATAGCCAAAAAAAAAAAAAAGAGCCTTTATCATAAGTTTACTTTAAAGCAGAGGCTGTGAGGCTTTCACATGTGCTTAAAATCAGTAATTAACAATAGTAATGCTCCATGATAGTGCATTCACTAGAAGTAAAGGTAAGCTTAGTGCCACCTGCAGACCAGTGCCAAGTGGCATCCCTCAGGGGTCAGTGCTGGCACCAGTGCTGTTTGACATCTTTGTCAGTGCCATGGACAGAGGAATCAGTGTAGCCTCAGCAAGTGTGCAGATGGCACCAAGCTGTGTGGCACAGTCGACTTGCTAGAGGGCAGGGATCCATCCAGAGGGACCTGGACAGGCTGCAGAGCTGTGCCCAGGCCAACCTGATGACATTCAACAAGGCCAAGTGTAAGGTCCTGCACCTGGATGGGCATGATCCCAAGCACAAATACAGGCTGGGTGGGGAATGGCTGAGAGTAGCCCTGAGGAACAGGCCCTGGGGGTCTGGGGTGA
>VWZE01002396.1:57804-82411 GCA_013396675.1 Eubucco bourcierii
AGAAGGCTTCCAGGAGAGCTTGGAGTGGCCTTGCAGGATCTGAAGGGGGCTCCAGGAAGGCTGGGGAGGGACTATGGACAAGGGCTTGGAATGGCAGGACAAGGGGCAATGGGTTTGAATTGTCAGAGAGGAGATTGAAAATGGATGTTAGAAGGAAGTTCTTTACAGTGAAGGTGGTGAGACACTGGCAGAGGTTGCCCAGGGAGGTTGTGGCTGCTCCCTGTCTGGAGGTGTTCAAGGCCAGATTGGATGAGGCCTTGAGTGACCTGTGCTAGTGGGAGGTGTCCCTGCCTATGGCAGGCGGTTGGAACTGGTTGAGCTTTGAGGTCCTTTCCAAACCAAACCATTCTATGATCCTATACCATCACTATTTGCCACAATCCAGCTAAGGGGGTGTTCATGTGAAAAATCATGAAGGGATCCACCTCAAGTATTGTTGATGGCAGCAATGAAGCTTGGAGCATCTACTTCTGCAGCACTACTCTGAAGTAATGAAATTTGTCGAACACACACAGACAGAATCACAGACAGATGCAGGTTTGCAAAGCCCCTCTGGAGCTCCAAGTCCGACCTAGAACCCTACTCTATAAGATTTAACTTAAACCATAGCCCCAAGCTCCACATTCAAACCACTCTTAAACAAATCCAGGGTGGGGGACTCCACCACATCCCTAGGCAGATCATGCCAGTCCCTGACCACTTTCTTCATGGAAAAATCTTTTCGTAATGTCCAGTCTAAACCTCCCCAGCCTCAGCTTGAGGTCATTCCCCCTTGGTCTGTCTCCAATTCCCTGTGAGCAGAGCCCAGTACCAGCCTCTCCACAACATCCCTTCAGGTAGTTGTAGACATAGTTGAGTGTGAAGTTGTTCATAGGTCAAAGAACCCACAGCCCTGAGGGAGAAATTTGAGATTAGCACTGAAAAAGATTTTTTTTGTTAAGTTTTGTTTTGGTGACATAATCGTTAGGGGTGCAACTGTGACACAGCACTGCTCAGGGAATGAACACCGTAAGAAGGATATAAGAAGCATCAGAGTGAATCCAGAGCATTAGAGTGAGTCCAGAGTCCAGAAACATTAGAGTGAGTCCAAAGGAAGCCACCAAGATGATCAGAGGGTTGAAGTACCTTTCCTATGAAGACAAGAAATTCAAGAAATATTTAGATATATGATTCAAGGAATGTCAATTTTTCTGTCCATAACCAAAATGTATCCATTTGCATTCAGTAATTTCCAATTCCTCATTCTTCTGTATCCATTTGAGTGACCTGTACTAGTGGGAGGTGTCCCTGCCTATGGCAGGGGTTTGAAACTGGATGAACTTTGAGGCCCCTTCCAGCCTTACTGTTCTATGATTCTATGATTCTATGATTTGTATTTAATAATTTCCACTTCCTTGTTCTTCTGTATCCATCTGTATTTAATAATTTCCACTTCCTCATTCTTACACATTCTATATTATTTATTCTCTATTAATAACCATAATTTATCTTCTGATGCAGTCAAGCCATAGGAAATATATCTATAGATTCATCCTTTCAAGAAAATTAGGACATCATTTTTATCCCCTTGAGCTAATAGAAAAGATTATTTTTAGCCTCTCTGTTTAATCCTGGAATCACAGAATCAGTCAGGGTTGGAAAGGACCACAAGGATCATCTAATTCCACCCCCCGTGCCATGCCCAGGGACACCTCACACTAGATCAAACTGGCCACAGCCTCATCCAGCCTGGCCTTAAACACCTGCAGGGATGAGGCTTCCACCACCTCCCTGGGCAACCCCTGCCAGGCTCTCACCACCCTCATGCTGAACAAGTTTGTCCTAACATCCAGTCTGAATCTCCACATTTCCAGCTTTGCTCCATTCCCCCCAGTCCTATCACTACCTGACAGCCTAAAAAGTACCTCCACAGATTCCCTGTAGCCCCCTTCAGATCCTGAAAGGCCTTAAGGGGAAAGAAATCATATTGTAGAAAGATGACCATTGGTGCAAAGCCAGGTAAAACAGGCAAATGGCAGCAGTTTTTAGACAAATTAGATGAATTTCTTTCCAACAACACCACAGACTATAAATTTAGACAGAAATAGCCATTAATTCAAGACCAAGTAATCCAAACAATTGCCAAAGCAGAACGGATTGAAAGTGTAACTCTCTTGTAAAGCAGAAGACTCTCGTTGACTTCTAAAATTCATTTAGAAGGAAAGGAGTTGTAACCAGCATTTAAAATGTCCTAATTCATATCATGTGTTAACATTGCATACATTAGTTAGCTCATGCACATCACACATGCAAAACAACACAGCACAGCAAACTACTTGACATCACACATGTAGAACAACAGAGCACAGCAAACAACTTGACATCACACATGTAGAACAACAGAGCACAGCAAACAACTTGACATCACACACAGAACAACACAGCACAGCAAACGACATCACACACAGAACAACACAGTACAGCATACAATTTGACATCACACACAGAACAACAGAGCACAGCAAACAACTTGACATCACACATGTAGAACAAGAGAGCACAGCAAACAACTTGACATCACACACAGAACAACAGAGCACAGCAAACAACTTGACATCACACAGAACAACAGAGCACAGCAAACGACATCACACACAGAATAACACAGCACAGCAAACAATTTGACATCACACGCAGAACAACACAGCACAGCATACAATTTGACATCACACACAGAACAAGAGAGCACAGCAAACAACTTGACATCACACACAGAACAACAGAGCACAGCAAACAACTTGACATCACACAGAACAACAGAGCACAGCAAACGACATCACACACAGAATAACACAGCACAGCAAACAATTTGACATCACACGCAGAACAACACAGCACAGCATACAATTTGACATCACACACAGAACAAGAGAGCACAGCAAACAACTTGACATCACACACAGAACAACAGAGCACAGCAAACAACTTGAGATCACACATGGAAAACAACACAGCACAGGCAACAACTTGACATCACACCTGTAGAACAACACAGCACAGCAAACAACATCAGGTAGTCTGTTGAAGTCAAATTGTATGTTTGCTATACATCTGAATTATCCCCTCCCAAACACATCCTGAAACTTCTTCACACCACCTGAAATCAAAACTCCTCTGGCAAATTGCCACCTGCACTCTCAGAGTGCCACAACATCTCTAGCACTGTCTTCTGTGTTCTAGAAATGTCTAGAAGAGTTTGTGGCTTTGACCATCTCAGTGCATCTGGCTTCCCCACACAGGCATTCTGCATTTACCATCACTGCAGGGTCCCTGCCTTTCACTGCAGACTGGTTTTTATCCTAAGTGAGTGCTCTAAGAAATGAGGGACTCCCCAAGCCTGTGACAAAAGCTTTCTAAACGTGATTCTGTGTTCTTCCCTGTTAGCTGCAATTTGAGATGGCATCTCCCTTTGTCCCACCCTTCGCTCCTGCATTAGCCTGCCCTGTCTGCAATGGATAAATGCAGCAGCTTCTGCACTTGCCCCAACTCCTTTAAGCTGCAGATTATCAGTATTTTAAATCATAGAATGGTAAGGTTGGAAGGGACCTCAAAGATCAGCAGTTCCAACCGCCCTGCCATAGGCAGGGACACCTCCTACTAGTACAGGTCACTAAAGGACTCATCCAACCTGGCCTTGAACACCTCCAGGGAGGTTGTGGAGAACAGAAGCACCCAACGTGATCAAAGATGATCAAAGATCACGTTGGGTGATTCTGTGCTCCACAACCTCCCTGGGCAACCTGTGCCAGTGTCTCACCACCTTCACTACAAACAATTTCCTCCTAACATCCACTTTCAATCTCCTCTCTGACACTTCGAACCCATTCCCCTTGTTCTGGCATTACAAAACCTTCTCAATAGTCCCTCCCCAACCTTCCTGGAGCCCCCTTCAGATCCTGCAAGGCTATTCTAAGGTCTCCTGGAAGCCTTCTCTTCTCCAGGCTGCAGAGCCCCAACTCTCTCAGCCTGTCCTCACAGCAGAGCTGTTGCAGCCCTCTCAGCATCTTGGTGGCCTCCTCTGGACCCACTCCAACACTTCCATGTCCTTCCTGTGCTGGGGGCTCCAGAACTGCACCCAGGACTGCAAGTGGGGTCTGAGGAGAGCAGAGCAAAGGGACAGAATCCCCTCCAGAACTGCACACAGTGCAGCATAAACTGCATAGTGACCACATTTAGCAGCAAAAACCTACAGAGCTTCCATGGGTTTTCCTCACCTTTCTTCTGTATCTGTATCCTTTCTCCTATTATCCACTGTCTCCTCCCTCATTGTACTGGTAATTACCACACAGAACTACAGCAGTTTAGACCTGAGAGAGATTGATTTTTTACATTTTCCTGGGAAGTATTAATAATATAAGATGTTTTTGTGCTATATGATTGGAAGAGTTGGGGAAAACTTCAAAGAGCTCAAACTTCCCAAGGGTTTGCATGCTTTCAAATAACAGCATCTCTGTGCTGCTGAGGGGCTGGGGAGGAAACAACAGACCTGCAAATTAATACAACATTGGCAGCAGGTTTTTACAGGCTATTTTCAGGGCTGTGCACTGACTCCTCTGGCTTAATGAACAGTTTGATTTAAAGCTTAAAATTATTAAGTGCTCTACCAGAGTCATAAATAATGCAGTTTATAATATTCCTATCGAACCTATAAAACTACATTTGTCTCCCATTAACAACACACACTGTAAGCAGCCTGACCTCTTCAGATATCTAAGAACATGCAATTAGTGCAATTTGTCACAGGTCCTTTACATTTTAATAAGATGTAATTAATTGTCTGTTTAGACTAATTAACTTTGAAACCCTGACAGTTTTTGCTCTTGTGTCTAAAGTGCAGCTCCTCATTTGAATTGCTAATCTCAGGCAGGGTGCCTGCATACAACGACAAACTGCAATCTGTGCACCTTTGCAGGCTAAGAGATGCTGAGCTAAGCCACCAAGATTTGCATTGACTTTTCCAAAGCCTTTTTCAATCAACCTGTGCCGGTCTCTGGCAGTCAAAGCTGCCTGGGAGTCAATGTGTTTGTTACACAGCTGGAGTTGCCATACAGTACTACCGGGATTCTGCTCATGGTCTCACTGTTGAGTATTTGACTGCGGTGCTCATAGCACTCATGTTTCACACATGGCTTAACAAATGAGTTATGAGCTAAGGCCAGCAGAGATGTAAATCCTCTATGTTCTTTGAAGTTAAGTGCAGCTTATGAAGAATGTAGTGAGGCATTAAATGACCCCAAAATCGTGCCATTTTATTGATCACTGAAAGGTATCAAGGTCCCTTCCTATCTGAAAAGACGTTGTGGAGAGGCTGCTGCTGGGCTCTGTTCACAGGCAATTGGAGACAGAACAAGGAGGAATGGCCTGAAGCTGAGGCTGGAGAGATTTAGATTGGACATTATGAAAAAGTTTTTCACAGAGAGAGTGGTCAGGGACTGGCATGAGCTGCCCAGGGAGGTGGCGAAGTCTCCAACCCTGGAAGAGGAGGCTGAGAGGAGACTTCATTGCTGTCTTCAACTACCTGAAGGGACATTGTGCAGAGGCTGCTCCTGGGTTCTGCTCACAGGGAACTGGAGACAGACCGAGGGGGAATGGTCTCAAGCTAAGGCTGGGGAGGTTTAGCTTGGACATTAGGAGAAAGTTTTTCATGGAGAGAGTGGTCAGGGACTGGAATGAGCTGCCCAGGGAGGTGGTGGAGTCCCCCACCCTGGATGTGTTTAAGAGTGGTTTGGATGTGGTGCTTGGGGCTATGGTTGAAGGTGAATCCTGGGGAGTAGGGTTCTGGGTTGGACTTGGTGCTCCTGAGGGGCTGTGCCAACCTGGGTGTGTCTGTGAATACAGAACAGAGCTAATGTTTAAAACCTCCAGTTTGGATATATTTATTTAGGTTTTGGTGTTGTATTCAGATTACAACAATCTATCCTGATTTCAATGCAAATGATCACTTTAAAACACGACAGATTTGTTTTATATTCTCTCCATGAGGCTTTTAGGTACTTAGAGAACTGGATTGGCAGATGATAAATGGTACTTAATTCAGCTGCATAGTAAATAAAGGGCAGATTCTGACATCTTGTTCTCTCCTGAATAAAATCATTCTCTGTAAAAAAAGTAGTGCAAAAGTTAATGATCTTCATAGCTGGAGAAACAGGAGAGTGTGAGAGTCTGCACAGCAAAGAGCATGCAGAGAACAGAAAGTGTTTGATGCAGTGTTGATTTATATTCAAAAGGAGCACATACATCCAGTGTAGGTCTTTGCAAGTTGAAATAATATTTTACTTTATGTCCTAAAAACAGGAATAATTTCACAGTCTTGGGTTCCATGCACAGCCTTTGCAGAATGCCAAGTAAGGAGACATATAAATCTCTCCTGCCATAGCATATAGACACTGACAGGGACAGAATGAGCACCAAAGCAAATATGAGGTAGAAATGATTTTTTTATTACTTTAGGTATTTCTAGATGTCAGATAAAAATGAGAGCATTGCTAAAAATTTTACAGGACGACAGCCGTGTCTTATGGATAACATTCTGTAGTTTGATGTATGAGGCAGAAAATGTGAAAAATATTGTGAGGTACCACCTTGACACGATGATGGAATGCCCCAGGAAGCCTGCTAACTCTGGAGGAATGTAATGGGCCACTGTTAAATAAAAGAAGGAGGCTCCGGGTCCAGTCAGAAAGGAAAAGAAACAAACATCAAACGCTGCCTCTAGCAGAAGTGGAGCTGCAAAACTTTGGTTCTTTTTTACACATCTGCCCATGTTCTGATACTGGTTTAAAGAGGATTACACTTTAGAGTTTTAATAGGTGCAGGGAATTTTGCAAATATTGCTCCTATGCCTTCTGGATACAGCATCTCAAGCATCGCAGAATTTAGACTCCAAGCAATCGTGACGGACTCACAGTTTTTTAGAAACCCTCAGATAAAGCATGTGAAAGCTCAATGAGCAGTAATGAGACTAAAGCAATCTAAAATAACTGTTAGAATCACAGAATCACAGAATCATAGAATCATAGAATCACAGAATCACAGAATCACAGAATCATAGAATCACAGAATCATAGAATCACAGAATCACAGAATCACAGAATCACAGAATCATAGAATCACAGAATCACAGAATCATAGAATCACAGAATCATAGAATCACAGAATCACAGAATCACAGAGTCACAGAATCATAGAATCACAGAATCACAGAATCACAGAATCATAGAATCACAGAATCATAGAATCACAGAATCACTGAATCATAGAATCACAGAATCATAGAATCACAGAATCACAGAATCACAGAATCACAGAATCACAGAATCACAGAATCACAGAATCATAGAATCACAGAGTCACAGAATCACGGAATCATAGAATCACAGAATCACTGAATCACAGAATCATAGAATCACAGAATCACTGAATCACAGAATCAAGTAGGTTGGAAGAGAGCTCCAAGTTCACCCAGCCCAACCTGTCACCCAGCCCTAGCCAATCAACCAGACCATGGCACTAAGTTCCCCATCCAAGTTTTTCCTGAACACCTCCAGGGACAGCTACTCCACCACCTCTCTTGGTAGCCCATTCCAATGGCAAATCACTCTCCAAGTCTGCTCCAAGCCTGTCTACAAGTGAAAAGTGTAAACCAAGTAAGTATCAAATCCACTTAACATCACAGACACACAGATGCGGATGTACGTTTGTGACTCTCATACAGAGTATTGTCCCTGCACTCTCCCCTTAAAGCAAGGGCTGCATATTGAACTCCAGTCTGTGCATCAGCAGAGTGTCCTGGCAGGGCAGAAGTCCTGATGGATGGGTTTTGGTCCTTGCTCTCCTCCTCCTGTCTCAGGTCTGGAAGTCGAGTCAATGAGCAGAAACAGTGGAGCTTTGGCTCCCGCAGAGCAGTGCCTCACAAGCCAGGATCCCAGCACCACCCTGTGTGTTGCTGCCCTTCACCGTGCCTGTGTAGACACAGGAGGCAGGAAGCTTTGAATTCCTTGGCCAAAACAATGCTGCTAGTACCTGCTAGCCAGTTTCATGTTCAAAATGACAGATTGAATGGGGGTATGATGTAGAAACCAGGAGCACCCCATAACTGGGGACCATGGCAGCAACGTGTTTGCAGCTTGCAGCGACACTTTAGCAGTAACTCAATTTTCTCTGCCTCTCTCTGCCTGGAACGTTCTGCATTTTTATCCCCTCGATCGTAGACTCATAGAATGGTAATGTTGGAAGGGACATCAAATCTCAGCCAGTTCCAACCCCCTGCCATAGACAGAGACACCTCCCACTAGTACAGGTCACTCAAGGCCTCATCCAACCCGGCCTTGAACACCTCCAGGGAAGGAGTAGCCACAACCTCCCTGGGCAACCTGTGCCACTGTCTCACCACCCTTACTCCAAACAACTCCCTCCAAATATCCAGTTTCAGTCTCCCCTCTGCCACTTCAAACCCATTGCCCCTTGTCCATAATGTTCATACTGACATTAATATTCACAATTCATAATCAATTATGACTTTCCATAGCACAGAGTGAGAATGGTCAGGTCTGCCCTGTGAAGCGATGCCACATGCAAACCCCTTTCCATCTAACATCAGGTTTGGATGAGACCTGCACCAGCAGCATTCCTTTCTATAGCTGGCTGGCCCTGCGAGGAGGCCAGACCCGCAAGCAGAAAGGGCTGCCTCAGGGTATGATGGTTCCCCCAAACCAGCCAACACAGGCACTTCACCTTCCTCACGTTCTGCCTTCAGCTGGCAGTGATCTTATTCACAGAGCCCCAACCTCACCGTGCAGGGGCAGAGATGATACAGGCAATGATTAATAATAGTATCAGCAGTTAACAGTGTTAACAGGCATTGCACACAATGAAATTCAATATAGGAAAATATGAAGATAGGTCATGTTAGATTGAAGATAGAACAACACAAGGCTTCCAGGACACCTTATAGGAGCCTTCCAGTATCTGAGGGTCTACAGGAAGGCTGGGGAGGGACTATTGACAAGGTCTTGTCATGCCAGGACAAGGGGCAATGGGTTTGAAGTGTCAGAGAGGAGATTGAAAGTGGATGTTAGGAGGAAGTTCTTTACAGTGATGGTGGTGAGACACTGGCACAGGTTACCCAGGGAGGTTGTGGCTGCTCCCTCTCTGGAGGTGTTCAAGGCCAGGTTGGATGAGGTCTTGAGTGACCTGTACTAGTGGGAGGTGTCCCTGCCTATGGCAGGGGGTTGGAACTAGATGATCCTTGAGGTCCCTTCCAACCTTACCATTCTATGATTCTGTGATTCTATTACTATACCTATGGTTGTACCTGCTCAACATATATACAGAATAAACCTTAGTCAAAATGTTGTGATTTTAAAAGAAATTTAGAGAGTATTGGTAAAAATAAACCTACCAAATCTGACCCCAAGAGGAAGCCTCAAAAAAAAAAAAAAAAAAAAAAAAAAAAAAAGAAAGAAAAAAAAAAGGCTGTGACACAACAGGTTTCCAAATCTTTAAATTTTCTAAACTGGTAATAAATAATAATTCTCTACTGGGAATGAAAAAAACTAATTATTACCTTTGGGAGGTGGGAAGCAATCTTTAGTTTAGACAGTAGGAAAAGTGATATTTAAGCATAGGCTGCTCTGTTTAGCCCAGGGAAGAAGGTGACAGAGTTCACAGGAAAGGTGTCAAGAGGATGGAGACAGATATTTTGGTGGTGCCCAGTGACAGGAAAAGGAGCAACGGACACAAACTGGAATACAGAAAGATCCATTTGAACCTACAAAACCTAACCCCAACAGGAAGCCTCAAAAAAACAAAATTGAAGGCTAAGTGACTCAACAGAATTCCAGATCTGTAATTTTTCTAAAGACATAGCAAATAATAATTGTCTGCTGGGGAAGAAAAGAATTAATGATTGCCTTTGGGAGGTGGGAAGTTTAGACACTAGGAAAAGTGATTTTTAAGCATAGGCTGCTCTGTTTAGCCTAGGGAAGATGACAGAGTTCATAAGGAAGGTGTCAAGAGGATGGAGATAGACATTTCAATGGTGTCCAGTGACAGGAAAAGGAGCAATGGGCACAAACTGGAATACAGAAGGTTCCATTTCAAGATGAGAGACTTTTTCATTTACGTTTGGTTTTTTTGTTGTTGTTGTTTTGTTTGTTGGTTTGGGGTTTTTTGAGTGTGCCAGAACGCTGGATCAGGCTGTCCAGAGAGGCTGTGGAGCTGCCTTCTCTGAAGATATTTAAAATCCATCCAGGTGTGGTCATGGGCAACATGCTCTAGCAGAGTGGTTGGACTAGATCTGCAGAGATCCCTTCTGTGTGATTCTGGAAAATACTCCTGTCAGGAATGCTTTCAATATATCCATTTCAGAGCGCGTAAGCAGATGAGTTCATCTTTTGAAGTCCCTTCTAGCTCAACCTTTCAAAGAGTTCTAACAATAGACAGAAAAAGTCATTCCTAATATGCAGCAAGATTTGAATGGAAGCAAACTTGTATCAATAGTGACTTATAGATATTTAGTTCCACAATGTGTGTTTGAGATGAAAGAGTTTGTCTGTCTACAAAAATAAAATAAAATGCAGAAAGAGTTCTTACATTAAGATATTCTAAATTGATGTGTGCCAGAGGAGAGAATCCTCTGAAGAAGTTTAGCATTGTTGACAGCAGCTGCCATGCAGGTATGATTGATGTCTGCCTTCCCTCCAAGGATGGATGGAAAGCTGGCAAATGCCACATCTACATAATGCCTTGGATTTAAAGCCAAATTGGTTTTCAGACATCGTACTTGACATTTCCCCCTCAGACTTCGAATTATTCCTTGGTACAAATTGCATGTTTATATAATGTGTTTTGCTGTACAGTCTGGTTTGATCACATCTCCTTTAGGCTTTCTCCAGGCAGCTGCAGTTATAAATAGGCCAAAAGCACTGCTTGTAGTAGAGATGAAATAGAGATTACCCTTGTCAAAAAGAAAAGCCAAGGAAAAGCTGAGGCCTTTGTATTGAGCCATTAGCAGCACACTGAGTTTTTATTCCACTTACTGTAAACTGCCACCCAGGCTACTACTACTACTTGCTGCTATTAAGGGTGGTAAAATAATAAAGGGAAACTTTGACCTTTCTGTTGTGCATTATGAATTTGAAATAACCAAAGCAGAGAGAAGCATTTCCAAGGGCTCATTGGCATAAGGATGGCTCTGCTGTAGCTGTCTAATAAGGTTCAGGGAAGACAGAGTCTGTGCGATCACAGGAACATAGATCCCAATTTCCAGACATCGGAGATGCCAGTGGAGGTTTGACTCAGTACCTCCTGTGACACTGCTGACTCCAGTTTGTCATGCTGCATGCCTGTTTACTGAAAATGATAACCTGATCTATGCTCCAGGGCTTCCTTCTGTTCCTGTTTCATCCAAATAGGGGGAAAAAAATAAATAAATAAGCAAGCAAGGCAAGTTTATAAGCTCAGGAGTTATATATTTATTCCTGGGAGACATACACAAAACCTAAGGCAACAAAAGTGTGAGTGATATTTGCTGTTACACTTCAGGACTCCAACTGCAATTCCTAAGTGTCTGTGTTACAAGAGCTTGGTGAGCTGAGGTCTGTCTGCAGAGCGGAAAACGAAGCACTGCAGCAGCCTGTGGCGCTCGGTGGCTGCAGAGCTGTTTGCTTAAACACTTCTAAGCGTGGCACATCCATTTGCACTCTGCTGTAATCATACAATCAGAGAATCAGAGAATGGTAAGGTTGGAAGTGGCCTCAAAGATCAACCAGTTCCAACCCCCCTGCCATAGGCAGGAACACCTCCTACTAGTACAGGTCACTCAAGAACTCATCCAACCTGGTCCTGAACACTTCCAGCGAGGTTGTGGAGCACAGAAGCACCCAACATGATCTTTGATTGTTGATCACATTGGGGGATTCTGTGCTCCACAACCTCGCTGGGCAACCTGTGCCAGTGTCTCACCAGCCCCACTGCAAACAACTTCCTCCTAACATCCACTTTCAATCTCCTCTCTGACACTTCAAACCCATTGCCCCTTGTCCTGCCATTCCAAGCCCTTGTCCATAGTCCCTCCCCAGCCTTCCTGTAGGTCCCTTCAGATATTGCAAGGCCACTCTAAGGTCTCCTCGAAGCCTTCTCTTCTCCAGGCTGCAGAGCCCCAACTCTCTCAGCCTGTCCTCACAGCACAGCTGCTGCAGCCCTCTCAGCATCTTGGTGGCCTCCTCTGCACTGGCTCCAACACTTCCATGTCCTTCCTGTGCTGGGGGCTCCAGAACTGCACCCAGGACTGCAGCTGGGGTCTGAGGAGAGCAGAGCAAAGGGGCACAATCCCCTCCCTTGCCCTGCTGACCATGCATAAATAAAACAGATCAAATCCTGAGTAAAGAAGGTGGAACTCCAGGTATTGATTCTCCAGACTCTCATGGAGGAGGGTGCATTCCAATGTAAATATAAATAGCCTGAGCTTCAACTCAAGTTAAAGCCTCAGGCATGCTGAGGAAATGTGAGCTGCCAAGATTTGCCTACAGGTAAAAGAGTTTGCTGAAAGTGTAGCACTTCAGTTAGATGAGGAGGTGTGAATAACTGTAAAACACTCAGCTTAACAGGTTTCTGCCCTGCTCTTCTCTTCTCCATCAAAAACAAACAAACAAAACCAAACAAGCCACCACCAAACACCACCAAGGCAAACATCCAAGATGCAGTTATCTGGTCTCTTAGGTCAGTATTTGCATTTCCTGCACCTGAAGAAAGCACCAAAACCAATATTGAAAGAGAGAAGGTGCAATTGAAGGACAGAAGAATCAACGCTTCACAAGTGACCCATTTTAAAACCCAGTTTGCACAAACTTGTCCTACTGTCATCAAGATTAATGCTATAGGCAAATGTTTCCTCTAAAATTATGATGCCATGACCTGCTCTGAAGTATTTCACTGCACCAAATGGCAATCTACTAGTAGCCTTCCAGTATCTGAAGGGGGCCTGCAGGAAGGATGGGGAGGGACTATTTACAAGGTCTTGCAACGACAGGACAAGGGGCAATGGGTTTGAACTGGTAGAGGGAAGACTGAAAATGGATGTTAGAAGGAAGTTCTTTACAGTGAGGGTGGTGAGGCACTGGAACAGGTTGCCCAGGGAGGTTGTGGCTGCTCCCTCTCTGGAGGTGTTCAAGGCCAGGTAGGTCGAGGCCTTGAGTAACCTGTACTAGTGGGAGGTGTCCCTGTCTATGGCAGGGGGTTGGAACTAGATGATCCTTGAGGTCCCTTCCAACCTTACCATTCTGTGATTCTATGATTCTATGAATCTTATATTTGTTGCATTGTGCATGATGCAAACTGTGCAACTGTCTCCTAGAGCTTTGCTTTTCATGTATGTACAGTAACTGTGTGCTGTGAATACAAAAGAAGAGATATGAATGGAGTGGCTCATTCCTAACTCTGACAGTTACTGGAATGCACAAAAATGGTGAACCTCCATTCATTTTAGGTCAGTTTTGTTTGTGAAGTGTTGAGAGGATTGCTCCCTACCCTCAATTCTACATGATAGCTATTGAAGGAAGGAGAAGAAACGCCAAAAAGCACTCAGGGGGCTGAAGCTGCATCACATCAGATGGTGCCATAGGATCCTGTTGAAAACAAGCTGAAACAAAACCACCCTAACCTACAGTACCCAATCATTAAAGTTACATCTAAGTCAACATTGAATGCTATTAACTTTCATATCTGTGGTAGCAAAGAAACACCCTGATGGGAAGCTGTCACAGTTTTAACTATCATTGTCATCTTATTTCCTAAAACTGGATGAAAGATTTCAAGGTGGAACCTCTCACTGGATACTTTCCATGTTCTGCTAGCATACTTAGTGCAGTGGAGGGGTAATTAATTAATGTGAGGTGACCTTTTCAAAATCGATATTATTTATTAATATTCACTATTCATAACTCTCACCACCCCCATCACTAATTTTAATAATAATGGGTTCTTTGCATCAGTCATGGAAACTTGATCCAGGCTATAACAGGCTCTAACAATAACTGCTGATAATATCTAACATGAACTGAACTCGATTGAACTGGCAGAGAAGGTTGCTGTGGTCAGTGTGCCGCTGGCAGTCAATACTCCGCTTGGCCACTAGAGGGACTCAAGGAGCTCCTTTCTGCTCACGGCAGAAGGCAATGGTGAGTTACAAGAGGCTTGAAGTCTTCACTCACAAAAATGTTATCAGACAGTACCCAAAGCTGGTGGAGGGATTGCTGTCAGTGGTCTCAAAGCCGTTAGAGGCTTTGGAGTTTCCCAGGCTTCTGGGTGCTGGAGAAAGGAGGCAGAAAAGCTCTGACCTGGTCCTGATCTCTCTGGATGATCTGTGTATCTGCAGGACTTCCTGTCTTGGCAGGAGGCTTTCACAGTATCACAGTATCACAGTATCACCAGGGTTGGAAAAGACCTCAAAGATCATCAAGTCCAACCCATCACCACAGCCCTCAAGACCAGACCATGGCACCAAGTGCGACATCCAAACCTGCCTTGAACACCTCCAGGGACAGCGACTCCACCACCTCCCTGGGCAGTCCATTCCAGCAGTCAATGACTCTCTCAGGCAACAACTTTCTCCTCACCTCCAGCCTAAACTTCCCCTGGCACAGCTTCAGACTGTGTCCTCTTGTTCTGCTGCTGCTTGCCTGAGAGAAGAAGGTAACCTCCTCCTGGCTACAAGCACCCTTCAGGTAGCTGGAGACAGCAAGAAGGTCTCCCCTGAGCCTCCTCTTCTCCAGGCTAACCAATCCCAGCTCCCTCAGCCTCTCTCCATAGGGCTGTGCTCCAGGCCTCTCCCCAGCCTCGTTGCCCTTCTCTGGACACGCTCAAGCACCTCAATGTCCTTCTTCAATGGAGGGGCCCAGAACTGGACACAGGACTCAAGGTGTGGCCTAACCAGTGCAGAGTCCAGGGGGAGAATGAGCTCCCTGCTCCTGCTGGCCACACTCTTGCTGATGCAGGCCAGGATGCCATTGGCCTTCTTGGCCACCTGGGCACACTGCTAGCTCATGATTAGGTGCAGGCAGGATGCAATGCCATGTGCAGTCTCAGCACGGTGTCATGCTGGCTGTGCAGGCTGAGCACCTGCAGGCATTTAGAGTCTGATCCTGGTCTCTGCAGTTCCACACAGTTAGGGATGCAATGAGGCAATAGGAGCACA
Organism: Eubucco bourcierii; assembly: GCA_013396675.1. Classification (NCBI taxonomy): domain Eukaryota; kingdom Metazoa; phylum Chordata; class Aves; order Piciformes; family Ramphastidae; genus Eubucco; species Eubucco bourcierii. Next base: position 73,037 of record VWZE01002396.1, read on the forward strand.
GATAGAGGGAAGATTCAATGGCAGAGCACACATATAATGGCAGAGTACACCTTGTAATGGCAGAGCACAGGTTGTGCTCTCTGCTCATCTCCTTTTAAACATACAGCCCGAGTCTAATGTGCCTTTGGACACAGAATAGCCAATCAGGATGGCAGTTAACCAAGCTTGACCACATTAGGTGAAGCCATAGGTTTGCTTTACCCTTTTTAGGGCAGCACACAGGCCCTGCACAAGGCAGACACAAGCTGAGCCTGTGTACCTTTTTTACCACAGGATGCAAAGGCCCAGGGTCCCCAAACTCAGTGGCTCCAGGTTCTTTGTCCTCTTTCTTGCAGTTGCTTTTCCGCAAAACAGAAGGAGTGAGAGCAGAAAAACATCTCTGGGCAAACCAGGACATGGATAAGCTTATTTCTACCTGCTTAGGCCTACCAGGACACTTAGCTTTCTAAAAGCACAGCAATGGAGTCTTGCTTAACATCTGAACTCAGTGAATAACTAACACATCCTGGAAATCACTTAATAGCCTGCGTTGGGCTTCTATAAAAATAAATGCAACAAATACTTAGGTTCATGTCAGTTATGCAGGAATTCATCTCCTGATTGCCAGTGATTGCCTCCCTTTTACAGAACTTCTAAAACTTGGCTAGCAAGTTTTTATGTTGGCACTCAATGACATGAGAGTGCCTGCATTCTGAGACTCTCTGGGAGTGAGCACCTCTGCTGTGTGTAACCACACTGCACTTAGGGCTGAGTGACTGCATCTACACAAACACATGGTCTGTCTAACCCCTCTGCCCATCAGCAGCTTATAAGGAATCTTCACATTTTAATCTAAGACTCCTGCTGTCAGAAGCAGTTGGCTAACCAAAGGTACTGATCAAACCATCCATCAAAGGCCCTAAAAGAAGCATCAGACAAAGCACTACCTACAGGAAGCTCTTTAACCTCCCTTGCTCCCTGAGCCACCTGGTACCTTCACTTCTGGTCTTTGAAAAAGGGAAAGGAAATAGACATCCTTCTTTTCAAAGCAGTCAAACTCAAGCCACCAATGACATGAGAAGTGGCATGAGAAGGTGAACTGTTGCTAAATAGTAGCACAGGCCTCACAGTAAACATTTCTGCACTAAAAGAGAAAAAATAAACCAGCATTGCCTAAATTAATTTTGTAACCAAAGTCAAAATTGTATCTGAGGGCAATGCTTCAGTTTATACTAAGTTATACCAACTTAGGCAACACCCTCACGTGTAAGACTTTGTTTCATTTCCAATTCTACCCCTTCCAACAATAAGCAAATGAGTCTTTTACAGCAGCTGTAGATAGGTTATTTGATAACCCTTCACATTATGTGAGTTCCTACATCTGTGAAGTTCATGATTTCTTTTCACCACCTGGAAGTACAGCCATCACAGAAATCAAAAGTATTATTAATCATAGAATCATAGAATGGTAAGGTTGGAAGGGACCTCAAAGCTCAGCCAGTTCCAACCCCCTGCCATAGGCAGGGACACCTCCCACTAGTACAGGTCACTCAAGGCCTCGTCTAACCTGGCCTTGAACACCTCCACACATCAAAAGCAGTTACCTACATTTCTCACAGGACTTGCAATGGATCAGAGATGGATGAGTTTGGACTTATTGTGAATTGCACCCACTGAATGTTTAATAGATGGAAATCTTAATATGTGCTCTCTCTGGGAAAGATTGGCTGCTCAGCAATCCAAAAGTCGTTTCCTTGCCCTGGAACAAAACCTAAGGCATTCACTTAGGTTTTGGTTATTTTTTTCTTTATTTAGGCAGACTTGCTGACTTCAGTGGGACTCTAGCAGAACAAGAACTGGAAATAAAAACTGAATGAAGACATTAACATCTGTTCATCTGGAAAGAGTATCTGAGTATTTCTTGGCTTACTTTATATACCTGCTGCTGAATAACCCAGGCAGTAACAGCCACCCAGAGAATACTGTAAAATAGATGGTTTTATACAACCCTCTGGAGAGATTAAGGACAGGGGAGATGTTTGACTTTTTTTATAAGCTATGCATTGAAATTCCATCATCAGACAGTAGCAGGCTAGTAGAACTTCAGCTGTGTCAAAGGGGACTACACAAACGCTTCTGGTGTAACCTCTTTGCTACACTGCAGAGACAAACTCAGGTAAACAGAAACTGTAAAATGATCTTGATTATACCCTGTTGAGCTTGCTATTAAAACCACATCATCACAGGAACTTATATGCACCACTGACTTTTGTGTGAACTAAGTACGCTGTTTCTGCTTTCATTACAGAAACACACATTCATTTACAAGGTCCTGCAATGACAGGACAAGGGGCAATGGGCTTAAACTGGCAGAGGGGAGATTTAGACTAGATGTTAGGAGGAAGTTCTTTACAGTAAGGGTGGTGAGGCACTGGAACAGGTTGCCCAGGGAGGTTGTGGATGCTCCCTCCCTGGATGTGTTCAAGGCCAGATTGGATGAGGCCTTGAGTGAGCTGTACTAGTGGGAGGTGTCCCTGCCTATGGCAGGGGGTTGGAACTAGATGATCCTTGAGGTCCCTTCCAACCTTACCATTCTATGATTCTATGATTCTATGATTCTATGATTAATTCTCTCTTCCTGTAATGCTGAAAGAATACAGGGTTTGGCTTTTCAGGTTTTCATTTTTGTTCTGAGTTCTCAGGAGAACACTTTGGACTCATATTTTGCTAGGACATACTGTAGACATGTTCAGTGGATCCTTCTGTGTGCAGTTCTGGAGCCCTCAGTACAAGCAGGATATGGAAGTGCTAGAGCAGATCCAGAGGAGGTCATCAAGATGGTGAGAGGGCTGCAGCAGCTCTGTTGAGAGAGTTGGGGCTCTGCAACCTGGAGAAGGTACGTTTTCCAGGAGACCTTGGAGTGGCCTTCCAGGATCTGAAGGGGGCTCCAAGAAGGCTGGGGAGTGACTACTGACAAGGTCTTGTAATAACAGGACAAGGGGAATGGGTTTGAAGTGTCAGAAGGGAGATTGAAAGTGGATGTTAGGAGGAAGTTTTTTGCAGTGAGGGTGGTGAGACACTGGCACAGACTGAGGGTGGTGAGACACTGGCACAGGTTGCCCAGGGAGGTTGTGGAGCACAGAATCACCCAACATGATCTTTGATCACATTCTGTGCTCCACAACCTCCCTGGAGGTGTTCAAGGCCAGGTTGGATGAGTCCTTAAGTGACCTGTTCTAGTGGGAGGTGTCCCAGTCTATGTCAGGGAGTTGGGACTGGATGATCTTCAATGTCCCTTCCAACCTTATCATTCTATGATTCTATTAGAACCATCAAGCATCCTTGCAACAGAGAAATTAACTTCATTGCAACACAGAACTTCCACATTTCTTCCCATCCCAATTTTGCTTGCCTGTGCATGACTGTCTACTGCCATATGGGGGAAAAAAAAAAAAAGTCCACTGTAATGTACTAATTGCAGTCAGCTGCTTCTGCTGGTTCTGTCCACCAAACAATAGATGACTAATTACTCATTTTCACAATCATTAATTCTAGGCCAGACCTTGAATATCCTGGAGAGATGTGGAGCCTTTGAAATTTCAGTTTGACATCCTGAGCTTCCTATGTCAAAAGGTTATGAGCACACTCCGGTGTCTCCTTGGAGTTTACAGCACCACTGCTGTGCATTCTTAATCTGAAATCACTCTCTGCCTGAGGCTGGTATGCAAACCCATCCTCCAAGCAGATGCAGAGCATAGGAGTCCTCCAACCCACATTAAATGCCATTAAAGTTAGATTATGTTTGTATGTCTCTGAAAATTAGCTGATAGATAAGACAAAATTAGTACTCAGTTTGTTTGGTTTAGCCAATAAATTGGCCAATGAGAGTGGATAAAAACCAGCAGAATATCTCAGCTGCTATTTGCTTAGGCTGCCAACTTGCATGGTTATAATCACCTGAAACACCCTCAGGACTCTGAACTGCCCAAACAAAACAAGATAACCTGTCAGAGATCAAGGTGAATATTGCATGCATTTCAGAACTGCAAGGACAGAATGTAATTGAAGTAAGACTGCAATGAACAGAACTTGTGGATGTAGGGAGAGAATCATAGCACGAGTGTGAAAACATTTGCTGTGCAGGAGCTCCTGCACATATGCTGAGCTATTTCTCCAAACTCCACATTAATTACTGGCCAGCATGAGCAAACACTTTGCCTGGGAGAGTCAAGATTCAGCCAAGAAGTATCTGAACAAGACAATACTGAAGCTGTTACAGACTGTATTCTTTAGTTGTTTGGGAACGTGTGTGTTTGCTGTGGTTCATAGGATCATAGAATCATAGAATGGTAAGGTTGGAAGGGACCTCAAAGATCATCTAGTTCATAACCCCTGCCATAGGCAGGGACACCTCCCACTAGTACAGGTTGCTCAGGCCCTCATCCAACCTGGTCCTGAACACCTCCAGGGAGGTTGTGGAGCACAGAATCAAAGATCACATTGGGTGCTTCTGTGCTCCACAACCTCCCTGGGCAACCTGTGCCAGTGCCTCACCACCCTCACTCCAAACAACTTCCTCCTAACATCCACTTTCAATCTCCCCTCTGACACTTCAAACCCATTGCCCCTTGTCCTGGCATTACAAGACCTTCTCAATAGTCCCTCCCCAACCTTCCTGGAGCCCCCTTCAGATCCTGGAAGGCCACTCCAAGCTCTCCTGGAAGCCTTCTCTTCTCCAGGCTGCAGAACCCCAACTCTCTCAGTCTGTCCTCACAGCAGAGCTGCTGCAGCCCTCTCAGCATCTTGGTGCCCTCCTCTGGACTGGTTCCAACACTTCCATGTCCTTCCTGTGCTGGGGGCTCCAGAACTGCACACAGGACTGCAGGTGGAGTCTGAGGAGAGCAGAGCAAAGGGGCAGAATCCCCTCCCTTGCCCTGCTGCCCACACTGCTCTTGCTGCAGCCCAGCACACAGTTGCTGTCTGGGCTGCACTCACACTGCAGCCTCATCTGGAGCTTTGCATCACCCCACACCCCCAGGGCCTGTTCCTCAGGGCTGCTCTCAGCCATTCCCCACCCAGCCTGTATGATCTTCATGATCTTTCTTTTACCAGTAGCAGCAAACATTGCTGTATATGATCATAAATTCCCTCTTCATTACTCCCTTCTACAGAGTTCCTCCCAGTTTGTTATGATCACTCCACTCATGTAAGCAGCATTGCAGAAAAATAAGTCTGAAAGGGAACTTAAAAGTTGTATTATCTGGCTCTGAGTAGAATGGTTTCATTTGGTGTAATTTCTGTTCTTTATTAAGCCTATCTGAAAGACAGACAGTTAAAAACAAAGCAGAATAAATACCTGAAGGGAGGTTGTAGCCAGATGGGGTTGGGCTCTTCTCTCAGGCAACCAGCAACAGAACAAGGGGACACAGCCTGAAGCTGTGCCAGGGCAGGTCTAGGCTGGATGTTAGGAGTAAGTTCTTGACAGAGAGAGTGATTGGCATTGGAATGGGCTGCCCAGGGAGGTGGTGGAGTCACCACCCCTGGAGGTGTTGAAGAAAAGACTTAGTGCCATGGTCTAGTGCATTGGATAGGTCTGGTTGAGAGGTTGGACTGCATGAGCTTGGAGGCTCTCCCAACCTGCTTGATTCTATGATTCTATGCTATGAAAACAAACAAACAAACAAAAACCTCAAAACAACCCAACACAAACCAATTTTGGGTTTGGTTTGGTTTGGTTTGGTTTATATGGAGTTTTTGTTGAGTTCTGTTTGGTTGGTGACTGTTACATAACTAAAACCTTCCAGTGAATCAAATCCCTGACACTAGGGCTGGCTGTGAGGGAGTTGCCTAAAGACAATCACAAATACCTTCCTTTCTGTGCCTCAGATGGAGGCTTTCCACCTCAGTACTAAGCAGGGTGTTCTGCCTCCCCTTCAATGGACTTTAAAAATGTAATCTGGACCAGTTGGAGGAAACATTAACCCATACTCAAAGGGGACAACTGCACTCCAGTACTGAACAGACACAAGCTGATGCCCCAAGTTACAACATTCTCCTGTTCATCAAGCCAGGTGGGCAGATTGCCTTTGCACAGTAACACAGCATTGCATGTCCTGCTTCTAACCTACTCCAGACCTGACTTAAGGAAAATAAACACCCCCAAAATCACCAAATTACAGCTATGACTTGTTCTGAGTTCATGTGTTTGCCTGCTTCTGCCTAGATCTAAAAATAGTGCTCTGTCCTTGTTGAACTCTATGAATTTATGAACCACATTCCCTAACTGTCACTTTAAATAATGTTCAATCAAATGCCTTCCTCAGCAGGATTTGCAGATTTTCTTACCTTCCTTTCACCTGGCACCAAGAAATGTAGCACTTTCCAAATAATGCAGCATGTCTACTTCAGCTTATGTTGGAATGGTTGTTACTACTAGTCCCTTCAACTAGATAAGGAGGGGTCACAGGCACTTTGAGACTGCTTGGATTTCAGTTCTGGCATAAAACTCCCACTGCTATGGCAACTGATGCCTCTGGGACAGCAAAGAGTCATAGATTAATAGAATGGTACGGTTGGAAGGGACCTCAAAGATCATCTAGTTCCAACCCCCTGCCATAGGCAGGGACACCTCCCACTAGCACAGGTCACTCAAGGCCTCGTCCAACCTGGCCTTGAACACCTCCAGGGAGGGAGCAGCCACAACCACCCTGGGCAAAGAAGAGACCAACTTCTGTCTCACACTAGATTTATGAAGTGCTAGATCACAGTCAGGCTTATTAGTCTGAAAAAAAAGGCAAAAGTGACATTCTTTAAACCATTTTTCAGTTCTTGGACTTGGTTTGTGGCTGACTGCACCAGGGAATTATCAAGGAGGAAGTTACTACTGGAAAACTCTTTCTCAGCTTTCCATCACTTGACTTTTCCTCTCTTTACAAAGACAGGGGGAACAGGGAGTAGTTTCCACACAGCTCATTTCTTTCCTTTGCTTGGGCAGAGGAGTTGACTTGAGTGGAAGACTGAATTCAAGTTCTTCTCTCTTCAATGCTTGATGCCTTAAAAGACAGTTTGAACTGCCGAGCTTACCCTTGGGACATTGTGGCTCCAAGATTGCTCATATATAAGGGATCATGAAGCAGGAATGGGGAACTGCTGCTTGGAGCACTGCACAAAGGTATGATGCCATCTTTTGAAAACTAGCACTTGTGGGGCACTTTGAGCAGCCACTCCCACACAACAGAAGAGAGGATCACACTCCCAGGGGTAGCTTTTCACACTCTTGTCACAGATGGAAATCTTCACTGCTTGTCTTGTTTCCCCTTCTTGCTTATTGCTCTCTACAACTACCTGAAGGGAGGTTGTAGCCAGATGGGGTTGGGCTCTTCTGCCAGGCAACCAGGGACAGAACAAGAGGACACAGCCTCAAGCTGTGCCAGGGTGGGTTCAGGCTGGGTGTTAGGAAGAAGATCTTGACAGAGAGAGTGATTGACATTGGAATGGGCTGTCCAGGGAGGTGGTGGATTGCCCATCCCTGGAGGTGTTTAAGAGGAGGCTGCATGAGGCACTTAGTGCCATGGGTTAGTTAATTTGCAGGGTTAGGTGATAGGTTGGAGTGGATGATCCTGGAGGTCTTTTCCAGCCTGGTTCATTCTGTGATTCTGTGACTGAGACTGTGTTCAGCACAGAGTGATGCAAAGAGTTCCTGCAGAAGCTAAAATGGCCTTTTTCAAATGGTGCTCCAAAGGAGGACAGCTACACTGATAAAGAAGAACACCTTCATTATTCTTTATTAGAAGAACTAAAACATGTTAGAGCACCTAGCATGGTTTAATTAATTAGAAGAGTTAGGTAATAGGTTGGACTCAATGATCTTAGAGGACTTTTCAAGCCTGGTTAATTCTGTGGTTCTGTGACTCTTCAGCCACTTACTTTCAAAGCTGCACAAACCCACGGAGTTGTTCTGTGCATTTGGTGGGCCAGACCCCATCTCTCCTGTGATCTGTTCTTCCACTTTCTCCCAAAGTCTGAAAGTGAGAGTCCACAGGATGCCTGGAGTCAAAGGGTTTGTCAGTACTTCCGACCAATTCCTGTCCTTTTGGCAGTGTATATAAACAGACAGTACAGATCCAAGTAGCAATAGGGAGGATAGCTCAGAACACAGTACAGCAAGCAGCATTTTGTACTGTAGGGGCTCCTGTGCAGGTTTGGGAGTTACCTGCCCTGCCCCAACTTAGGAATGCACCCAGACTAAACTCAGCTCTCTGGAAGTTAAGGAATGAAGCTGCACTTACACCTTTGCACAATTTACAAGCCAAATATATACAATATAATTACAACCATATACAGTAATGTGTGAGTTAAATATAATACAGAGAAACAAAACTCCCCCTAAGCAGTAGAGTTGCCCAGGAGGGCTTATAAACACACTCCCCTCCATCATCCCTCTTTCCACCCTCCCTTTCTTAGCTCAGGATCCCCTTTACATGCAGAGTGAACTGGAAAAGGGTGACAAGGTGAAGAGTGGTTAGTTGGAATTATGCAGATTAATAGAATCATAGAATCATAGAATGGTAAGATTGGAAGGGACCTCAAAGATTATACAGTTCCAAACCCCTGCCATAGACAGGGACACCTCCCACTAGAACAGGTCACTCAAGGACTCATCCAACCTGGCCTTGAACACCTCCAGGGAGGTTGTGGAGCACAGAATGTGATCAAAGATCATGTTGGGTGATTCTGTGCTCCACAAGTTTCCTGGGCAACCTGTGCCAGTGTCTCACCACCCTCACTGCAAACAACTTCCTCCTAACATCCACATTCAATCTCCTCTCTGACAATTCAAACCCATTGCCCCTTGTCCTGGCATTGCAAGACCTTCTCAATAGTCCCTCCCCAGCCTTTCTGTAGCCCCCTTCAGATCCTGGAAGGCCACTCCAAGGTCTCCTGGAAACCTTCGCTTCTCCAGGCTGCAGATCCCCAACTCTCTCAGCCTGTCCTCACAGCAGAGCTCCGCAGCCCTCTCAGTATCTTGGTGGTCTCCCCTGGACTGGCTCCAACACTTTCATGTCCTTCCTGTGCTGGGGGCTCCAGAACTGCACACAGGACTGCAGGTGGGGTCTGAGGAGAGCAGAGCAAAGGGGCACAATCCCCTCCCTTGCCCTGCTGCCCACACTGCTCTTGCTGCAGCCCAGCACACAGTTGCTGTCTGGGTTGCACTCACACTGCAGCCTCATCCAGAACTTTTCATCAAGCCATTCAGGCAGCCACAGACAAGCAGGTAGCCACATACTGGTTTCATAGAATCACAGAATCATAGAATGGTAAGGTTGGAAGGGACCTCAAAGCTCAGCCAGTTTCAACCCCCTGCCATAGGCAGGGACACCTCTGTAGTGGCAGGGG
>VWZE01002396.1:82852-93818 GCA_013396675.1 Eubucco bourcierii
ATCAGAGCCTCAGCTCAGGATCAGTGAGGCAGCAGGCAGGGATGCAACAGCAGCCACACCTTGGAATGGCAAAGCACACACAGTGCTCCCTGCTCATCTCCTTCCATCCATACAGTGCGAGACTAATGGGCCTTTGGCCACAGGATAGCCAATCCAATGGCAGCTATCCAAGATCTGACCATATTGGGTGAAGCCACAGGCCTACCCCACCCCTTTTTAGGGCAGAACACAGCCTTGCACAAAGCAACCCTGTGCACCTTGTCTACTGCAGTTGCTGGGCAAGCCACAGGCCCCAGACTTAGTGGCTCCAGATTCTCTGTCCCCCCTCCCATGGCTGCCCTCCCCAAAACAGAAGGAGGGAGAGCAGAAAAACACGCCTGGGCAAGCCAGGACATGTACAAGCCTAATCTGGCCTGCCTAGGCCTACCACGACAACCTTCCACTATTACAGGTCAGTCAAGGCCTCCTCCAACCTGGCCTTGAACAACTCCAGGGAGGGAGCAGCCACAACCATCTTTGTGTCCTTGTTTTTAAATGTCTCAGCAGAACAAATGGGCAATACAGACAAAATTATTAATTTTTTTCACAACCAATGATCTCATTTTTCTCATTAAAATATTCCAATTAGCCTCAAACCAGTACAGCTCCCTAGTGTTTGGCTGACATGGAGCAAACCTTGGGACCCAGGGGTATGCAACAGCATTTACTGTTTGTCTTAATGACCCTAGGAAATCTCCACTTCTCAGCTCCTCATTGAGGTACTGCAGAGTGAGCTGTCAAGATTTCAAGAACTATTTTAACAAGAATTCAAATATTTCTGCAGTCCTTTACCTCAAGTTTTCCAAACCACTTTAGCAAACTATTGCATGTAAAAATTTAAGGATGATTATGAAAACCAGAATACATTTGGTCTATTTCATTGTTGCCAGCAAAACAATTGTTACAGATTACCATTCCTGGTAGCACTACAGGCATTGCAAATGGAAAATATGCCAGGCAGAGTTATTTGCTTTCTGCTTTAGACAGAGCCACGTTTCCAGTGCCAAATGACTTCTGACATTTAATTTGAAACCCAAGAAACCTGAAAGTTAACTATCTAGGAGTAGTAATGACAGAGCACCAGAGCATTCCATTTGTAGGAATGGAATATTTTTGTTGTTGTTTTAAGTAAATGAAAATACATCTCATGGTCAATACCTCATACTTAGAAACTGTCTTTCTGCAGCAAGCTATTCAGTCAGCTCAAGGAATTCTCTCTGCATTCTCTTTTGGGCTGTGGTTTTGTTTAATGGTGAGCTATAGAAATACGAAGGTATTTACATGTATGATAGAATCATAGAATGGTGAGGTTGGAAGGGACCTCAAAGATCATCCAGTGCTAACCTCCTGCCACAGGCAGGGACACCTCCCACTAGTACAGGTCACTCAAGGACTCATCCAACCAGGGCCTCGAACACCTCCAGGGAGGTTGTGGAGCACAGAATCACCCAGCATGGTTGGGTGACTGTGCTCCACAACCTCCCTGGGCAGCCTGTGCCAGTGTCCACAACCCTCACTGCAAACAACTTCCTACTAACATCCACTTTCAATCTCCCCTCTGACACTTCAAACCCATTTCCCCTTGTCCTGGCATTCCCAGACCTTGTCAATAGTCCCTCCACAGCCTTCCTGGAGCCCACTTCAGATCCTGAAAGGCCACTCCAAGCTCTCCTAGAAGCCTTCTCTTCTCCAGGCTGCGCAGCCCAAACTCTCTCAACCTGTCCTCACAGCACAGCTGCTGCAGCCCTCTCAGCATCTTGGTGGCCTCCTCTGGACTGGCTCAAACACTTTCATGTCCTTCCTGTGCTCAGGGCTCCAGAACTGCACACAGGACTGCAGCTGGGGTCTGAGGAGAGCAGAGCCAAGGGGCACAATCCCCTCCCTTGCCCTGCTGCCCACACTGCTCTTGTTGCAGCCCAGCACACAGTTGCTGTCTGGGCTGCACTCACACTGCAGCCTCATCTGGAGCTTTTCAGCACCCCACACCCCCAGGGTCTGTTCCTCAGGGCTGTAACGTGCAAGGCTCTTCATCATAAGGACAATATTTACTGTTTTAAAGGAAATTTTAACACTTCTCTGCATTAAAAAAAGATGTTTTAACAACAATCCCCTTTGTTTAACTCTTCCATCACTGGTTAGCAAGGCCACAAAAGAGCTGAGCTTCATCTTTTGGATGCATCAGCACAGACAATCGCAAGGTGGTCTCTGTTTGCTCTGTCTCAGAAATAAGCAGTCTCTGTTGACACTTACTTGCATGCTTACTTCACAGGAAAACCATCCTCAATCAAACTACCCAGCTTTAGACCATCACCAGGGCTGTGCAAGAGTCTCAACAACAAAAAAAAACACTGGCATAGGCTTTAGTGTAGAACCTTGAGGTCTCTTTTATGGGAGCAACAATCCATGTCTGATGCAGCCTACCTCGTGAACCATAAATAATCCACTTCTGATCTGGTCTGTGTTGCTTTCTCAGATGTGTTTCTGATTAGCCATTGGTTTCTCAGAGTTCTAGTTTGTTTCAGAGGTTTAGTTTGTTCTCTTTAGCAATCAGAGATGAGGCTCCAACCACAATGTCCAAGTTCCAGAGGGCAAAAGTAATGACTGGGAGCAGGCAGATCTGCCCACTGTGATTGAAGAGCACATTCGTGAGCACCTAAGGAATCTGAATGTGCACAAGTCCATGGGGTCTGATGAGATCCACCCACAGGTCCTGAGGGCACTGGCAGATGAAGTTGCCAAACCACTGTGCATCATATTTGAAAGGTGATGGCAGAGTGGTGAAGTTCCTGCTGACTGGAGGAGGGCAAACATAACACCCATCTGCAAGATGGGAAAAAAGGATGACCCTGGGAACTACAGAGCAGTCAGCCTCACCTCTGTGCCTGGCAAGATCATGGAACAGATCCTGCTGAAAGCTCTGCTAAGGCAAATGGAAAACAAAGCAGAGGTGATTGGTGGTACCCAGCAATGGCTGCACCAAGGGCAGATCTTGCCTGACAAATTTAGTGGCTTTCTATGATGAAGTCACAGCGACAGTGGACAAGGGAAGGGCAGCTGATGTCATCTACCTGGACCTGAGTAAGGCATTTGACTCTGTCCCACATGGCACCCTAAGAGAGTTTGGGCTCTGCAGCCTGGAGAAGGGAAGGCTTCCAGGAGTGCTTGGAGTGGCCTTTCAGGATCTGAAGTGGGCTCCAGGAAGGCTGGGGAGGGACTATTGACAAGGTCTGGTAATGCCAGGACAAGGGCAATGGTTTTGAAGTGTCAGAGGGGAGATTGAAAGTGGATGTTAGGAGAAAGTTGTTTGCAGTGAGGGTGGTGAGACAGTGGCACAGGTTGCCCAGGAAACTTGTAGAGCACAGAATCTCCCAACGAGATCTTTGAACTTTGATCACTTTGGGTGATCCTCGAGGTGTTGAACTCCTCCCTGGAGGTGTTCAAGGCCAGGCTGGATGAGGCCCTGAGCAACCTATTCTAGTGGGAGGTGTCCCTGCCTATGACAGGGGGTTGGGACTGGATGATCTTTGAGGTCCCTTCAAACCTTACCATTCTATGATTCTAACTCTGCTACATGTCCCTCTCTTCTCCAGCAATTCTCACAGCAAATTCTAGTCCAAAGCTGCTGTGTTTAATGGCTTTCTAAGTCATGGGTAGGAAAAAGGTAAAAAGTGATGCTCTGCTATAGCAATTCCTACAAAGTCAAGCAAAAGGTCAGCCTTTCATATTAGCCAGTGAAGTTCTCTGGGGCAAATTAAGTCAGATCAGCTGAAGAAAGGTGTTTGTTGTTGATACTTTTTTATTCTTACCTCTAAAAAAAGAACGCTCTCTTTTCTCTGGTTGTGCTGCATGCTGCCCTCTGCATTGTTTTTGCATGGGTGTCAAACTTCTGCTAGAATTGGAGAAAGTTGCTCAAAGTCCAACCTCCTGCTCAAGATGGGGCAAAACTTGAAATGATGGCAGGGTGCTCAGAACCTTGCCCAGCTGAGCTTTAAAAATGGCAAAGGTCAAGATCTCCCCCCATCTCCTCTGGGCAACTTGATCTAGGGTTTGGAGTACTCCAGTAAAGATTTTTTTTTTACTTGTGTTTTTTTGTTTTGTTTTATTTTGTTTTGTTTTGTTTTTTTTACTTAAGGCCAAGGGGAATTTTCCATCCTGAAGGTCTTACCTCTTATCCCTTCAGTATGCATATGTGAGACGACCATGAACTGTTTGAACTATATATCAGCTCTAGTTGATGCAAACACCTCAGGTTGGTTCCTTGTCAGGATTTTGGGTGCTTTAGATCTCTAGGTGGTTAGTGTTAAGTGCATTAACAGTTTAGAAAATGAGAACTGTTGCTAGAAGTGTATTTACATGCAGTAAAAATTAACATCAGTACTTTGTTACATATGTACTATTGTACATACGTACATGTGTAATTTATAGTTCCTTGAACTGACTTGAAGAAAAATATTTTTCCTGTGCCTTATAGCTACTATTTTCTTTTAAGCTATTCAGGAATAAATGCAATACTTGCAGAGTGTGCTTATGTTTTCCTCAGTGTATGAGGGTTGTTTTCTGAGTATTTGCTCAAGGCACAGCTCTGCACGACTGGTTAGGTGTCCCGTGTAATTGTTTTGCATGTTATCTCAGGTCACCAACAGTCTGTTGCCTGAGCTGGATAGGTGCTCAGGGTGTTGCAGACATTCAGCCTGTTGCCTGAGCTGGATCGGTGCTCAGGGTGTTGCAGACATTCAGCCTGTTGCCTGAGCTGGATAGGTGCTCAGGGTGTTGCAGACATTCAGCCTGTTGCCTGAGCTGGATAGGTGCTCAGGGTGTTGCAGACATTCAGCCTGTTGCCTGAGCTGGATAGGTGCTCAGGGTGTTGCAGACATTCAGCCTGTTGCCTGAACTGGATAGGTGCTCAGGGTGTTGCAGACATTCAGCCTGTTGCCTGAGCTGGATCGGTGCTCAGGGTGTTGCAGACATTCAGCCTGTTGCCTGAGCTGGATAGGTGCTCAGGGTGTTGCAGACACCCCTTTGCATGAAACTGCTGTGTCTCTGTATATGCTATCTTAAAACATACTTGAGTATATTAATATTTGTTTGCAAACTTCATCATCTGTGCTTCCAATTCTGATAGCTCCTTGCAGTACTGTTGGTACTTGTGACTGAGTCGATTGTTATCCATGATAAGCAGTAACCCTTAAACTACTTCTGCACTGCTATTGCTCCTTATCTACATTTATAGTCCTCAACATGTGCATGTGTCTCTCATTCCCTCACCCTGTAACAAAAACGATTCACTATTAACAATGATATTCATTTTGATGTCCAGGCAGAGATTGTTAATAACTACAAAAACTGTTTATTAACATTAAATCTCGCCACAAAACTTACATACAAGGTTCAAAGCCGCAGGGTTTCGAAATTTATACATACAGGGAACTGAAACACTTCCAGGCAAACTGGAACACTTTAGAGGTACCCAGCACAAGCAAACATTTTTACTGGCAGAGAAGGTTTGTGTGGTCCCTTACACCGCTTGCAGTTAGTTGTCCTGCTTAGCCACTGGATGGATGCAGGAAGCTCCTTTCTGCTTATGGCAGAAGGCAGTTAATGGTTACAAGAGGCTTGAAGTATTTACTCACAAAAATATCATAGGACAATACCCAAAGCACGTGGCAGAGCTGCTGCCAGGCCAAAAGCTGTTGGAGGATTTGGAGTTTCCTCAGGCTCCTGGGTGCTTCAGAAAGGAGGCAGACAGCTCTGAGCTGGGCCTGGCTCTCTTGACAGCAGGCTCTCATGTGCAGCAGGACATCTCGCGGTGTGCAGTCTGGGCACGGTGTCACGCTGGCTGTGCAGGCCGAGCGTGTGGAGGCATCAGAGCCTCAGCTCAGGATCAGTGTGGCAGAAAGCAGGCAGGATACAATGGCAGAGAGCACAATAGGAGAGAGCTACCTTGTGCTACCTGCTCATCCTTTATATCCATTCAGCCCAAGACTGATGGGCCTTTGGACATAGATGAGCCAATCAGGATGGCAGTTTGCCTGTATTAGGTGAAGCTGGAGCTTTTGTCCCCTTTCCTGTGGCCACCACCCCCAGCACAGAGGGAGGGGGAACAGGGGAGCAGGCCTGGGCAAACCAGGACATGTACAAGCGCACCTTGGGTCTATTTAGGCCTACCACAACACAACCCCACAAGAAGTTCTTTCTTGAGGGCATCCAACTCTTTTTCACTCCCAATCCTAGTTAAGGAGCTTTCTATGCCTGAGTGATTCAGAATGAGTTGTGAAATGGCTTGGGCAGGGAGCAAGCTTGTGCCTCTCAGCCTTCCATCTGGTTTAATACAGAAATGTGGTGTTTCATATGCAATGGCACAGTTAAGAAGAGTTGGAAATGTAAAAGATTTGGCAATGGATTACTTGGTCCTGAAAACAAGAGTCCCAGTGGCTGCCCCAGTGTTTCAGTTCAAAGCTGTGGCTGCTGTCAGGAGAATGGGATTTTTCAGAAGGGAGAAGTTGTTGGGAAATTGGAGGATGAGATGTTGAATTGAGTCAGACACAAAACTGCTGCGCCAGAAGCTGTTCTGTGCAGAGCATGAAATTCCATTTCGAGTGAACCAGAGTTTTCCCCCACTTTGGATTTGTGCTTTAAACTGTTTCTATTCTTCAGTTTAAACCATGGTTTGCCAGAGTTACAGGCAGATTTTGACAATGCAAGTAGAAAGGAAATTGTTTAGAATGGGAGGAAGCTACTGAATGGTTGTCTTCTGCTTTTAACTGCATGGATATGCATACATGTTGTTTAGAGAAAAATTGATACAGCTGAAAACTGAGAAAGCAACTTCCAGACTTCCACTTCAAATTCTTTACAGAATCACAGACACATGCAGGCTGGCAAAGCCCCTCAAGATCACCAAGTCCAACCTAGAACCCTACTCTACAAGATTCACCTTAAACCATAGCCCCAGGCACCACATCCAAACCACCTTGAAACACATCCAGGGTGGGTGACTCCACCACCTCCCTGAGCAGCTCATTAAATACATGAATACATAGAATGGTAAGGTTGGAAGTGACCTCAAAGATCATCCAGTTCCAACCCCCTACCATAGGCAGGGACACCTCCCACTGGAAAAGGTTGCTCAAGGACTCATCCAGCCTGGCCCTGAACACCTCCAGGGCGGTTGTGGAGCACAGAAGACCTCCAGGGAGGTTGTGAAGCACAGAATCACCCAATGTGATCTTTTATCATGTCGGGTGATTCTGTACTCCATAACCTCCCTGGGCAACCTGTGCCAGTGTCTCACCTCCCTCACTGCAAACAACTTCCTCCTAACATCCAGTTTCAATCTCCCCTCTGACACTTCAAACCCATTGCCCCTTGTCCTGGCATTACAAGCCCTTGTCAATAGTCCCTCCCTAGCCTTCCTGGAGCCCCCTTCAGATCCTGGAAGGTTACTGTACGGTCTACTGGAAGCCTTCTCTTCTGCAGGTTGCAGAGCCCTGTCCCAGGTTGGGAACTATAAGGTTAAAAATTTCCTCTGGGGACTGGAAGATTGTTATTCAATCCCATAATTCTGCCATGTCTTCATAATCTCACAGCAAGGCCAGCTCATTCTCCTTTCCTCCCCCTCCAGCCTTGTGCCTCAGGAGCTCCCTTATCAGGATAAACATGTAAAGATAGGCCTGGTTTGGGGCCTCCAGAGGCTGTGCTTAGGCTTCTTGCATGGCAGAGGCATGGTGGGGGGGAGGATTGGAGCACTGGGGATTGTAGATTTAGTTTTGGGTTGGGGGAAAATTCAGGGGGTTCGCTTATGAATTCTGTATCTGCTTTGTAATTTCTATCTGTAACACTCCCTCCAAATATAATTCTGTTTTTTTTCTCCAATTCGTTTGAGAGCTTCACTCTGTCACCTCTTTAAAACCACAATAAGCCCAAACTCTCTCAACCTGTCCTCACAGCAGAGCTGCTGCAGCCCTCTCAGCATCTTGGTGGCCTCCTCTGCACTGGCTCCAACACTTCCATGTCCTTCCTGTGCTGGGGGCTCCAGAACTGCACACAGGACTGCAGGTAGGGTCTGAGGAGAGCAGAGCAAAGGGGCACAATCCCCTCCCTTGCCCTGCTGCCCACACTGCTCTTGTTGCAGCCCAGCACACAGTTGCTGTCTGGGCTGCACTCACACTGCAGCCTCATCTGGAGCTTTTCAGCACCCCACACCCCCAGGGTCTGTTCCTCAGGGCTGCTCTCAGCCGTTCCTCAGGGCTACTCTCATCCATTCCTCACCTAGCCTTGACTTGTGCTTGGAATTGTGCCTACTTGGGATTTTGCCTACATAAGTGCATAAAGTTGAACCATGTTTGAGTATTTCAACCCCAGGTATTGTAGACAACTTGTATTTTACTCAGACTCGGAAGTCTGTAGCAGTAAAATTACTTAAGTATCAGGTAGGAATGTGGCATGGGGAAGAGGAAGATAAGCACTTTTGTTCCTTGCAGGTCCCTTCCAGTTCAGGATGCTGTGAGTTCACTGTTTTCCATTTTTCTTTTGTTCACTCAGGGGTTGTGAAAAAGAACCAGTCACCTATTCTTGATTTGTAGCTTCTAATTTTCTATCGTGCTTTGGGTGTGGATCCAAATTAGGCCCTGCAAGCTGTAACTGGGATTAATGTCAGTGGCTGAGCATGGAGTAAGCCCAGAGCCTCCTTTTGCTCCATTAACTGTACTGTAGACAGAAATGGTACAAATACCAATACTAATAATATTAATCAGAGCAGGTTTCCAAAGGTAAAGCAGTTTTCAGCTGAAAAATCCTTCCAGTGACAAATATGGACTTGTCAGGAAACCAAACTCCCTTTGCTTAGATGTTTAGATTTTATACTTAAAATAGTGCTATGTCTTCAAGGTGTTTGATGGGCGACTATTGTCTTTCTGGATTCTGCTACATTTGCTGCCAGTTCAAATCATCTCAGCTCTCTACCCATGCTGTGGGTTTGGTTTGGCTGATAGAAAGGTGGAGCCCAGTGTGACTGTGCTCCTCTGGCTGGGGTATCACAGTATCACAGTATCACCAAGGTTGGAAGAGACCTCAAAGCTCATCAAGTCCAACCTGTTACCACAGCCCTCCAGACCAGACCATGGCACCAAGTGCCACGTCCAAACCTGCCTTGAACACCTCCAGGGACTCCACCACCTCCCTGGGCAGCCCATTCCAGCAGTCAGTGACTCTCTCAGGCAAGAACTTTCTCCTCATCCCCAGCCTAAACTTCCCCTGGCACAGCTTGAGACTGTGTCCTCTTGTTCTGCTGCTGCTTGCCTGAGAGAAGAAAGCAACCTCCTCCTGGCTACAACCACCCTTCAGGTAGCTGTAGGCAGCAAGAAGGTCTCCCCTGAGCCTCCTCTTCTCCAGGCTAACCAATCCCAGCTCCCTCAACCTCTCTCCATAGGGCTGTGCTCCAGGCCTCTTCCCAGCCTCGTTGCCCTTCTCTGGACACACTCAAGCACCTCAATGTCCTTCTTCAATGGAGGGGCCCAGAACTGGACACAGGACTCAAGGTGTGGCCTAAGCAGTGCAGAGTCCAGGGGGAGAATGAGCTCCCTGCTCCTGCTGGCCACACTCTTGCTGATGCAGGCCAGGATGCCATTGGCCTTCTTGGCCACCTGGGCACACTGCTGGCTCATGTTCAGGTGGGTGTCAATCAGCACCCCCAGATCCCTTTCTGTTTGGCTGCTCTCCAGCCACTCCCACCCCAGCCTGTAGCTCTGCATGGGGTTGTTGTGGCCAAAGTGCAGCACCTGGCACTTGGATTTGTTGAGCTCCATCCCCTTGGACTCTGCCCATCTGTGCAGGGGGTCGAGGTCCTGCTGCAGAGCCCTTCTGCTCTCCAACCCAGCAACATCAGCCCCCAGCTTCGGGTCAGCTGCAAATTTGCTGTGACTGACTCGATGCCCTCGTCCAGATCATCACTGAAGATGTTCCAGAGGATGGGGCCCAGCACTGATCCCTGGGGCACACTGCTAGTGCCCGGCCTCCAGCTGCATGTGGCACCATTCACCACTCTCTGGGCTCGGCCCTCCAGCCAGTTCCTGACCCAGCACAGGGTGTTCACAGGGTGAACAGCAGAACATGGCAGAGTCAAGGGCTGCAGTTGCTGGGAGCAACTGGAGTATCATCCATGCTAAATAAACAGATCAGTTGAATTAGATGTTGACTTGCATGAAGAAATCTTTTCTAACCCCATCCCTTTCATTCTCCTAATTCTAGCTTGGAGGCCTTGAAACAGGAATGTGATTGTCATATACCCATTTGGGAGCTGTTTATATTGCTTCATTTAAGCAACTTAAGAATTTTAAACTTGGCTACTCGTTGGAAAGAAGCAAAGCAATTCTGTTTTAGTAGCTGTGATTTTGAATTGTGAGCACTTGGACACACAGATACATCATTTTTATAGATAGCTGTTAAATGATTTTATGGCAGTTCTGACATATCTCATTCTAGCTGACAATTTTTTTTCGTCATCTTTCATTTGTCTTTCTCAGTTTCACTTACAGGGAGAACGTTCCTGGATAGATGAAGTATATTTAAATTTTGACCTAATTTGCCATGTGTTAATTTGTTATTCACACTCTAAATCTTGGCCTAAACTGATAAAATTATTTGTTTTACACATGGGAAAGGATTTTATGCAGTTGAAACACACTCTTTGTTAGCAGGGAGTTGTTTTGGGTTTTTCTTTAATGCTCTAGGATTTCTACTCAGATTATTAGTTGTCTCTGGATGAGGAAAAGGCTGTGTCTGAATGGCTGCTGCTTTGAATCCAAATAATCCTGGTCTCTAAAGAGATTAACAGAGACACATAGAGCTGCTTCCTTATGCTTCTGCTTCAGTACTAGGGTTCGTTAGACTATGTACAATCATACAATCATAGAATGGTAAGGTTGGAAGG
>VWZE01002400.1:17437-30704 GCA_013396675.1 Eubucco bourcierii
TCCTTTAACATAGCTTTTCTTCCCTCTGGACAGGGCAGATGCTGGAGATTGACTTCAGCAGCCAGTAAAAGCCTCTTTATCTCCTGATTGACCTCAAGTACTTGAACCCACAAACCCAACAATAATCACAGAATCACAGAAAACATTCAGGCTGGAAAAGACTCTCAGGATCACCCATAACCCTACTCTACAAGGTTCACCCTAAACCATATCTCCAAGCACCACATCCAAACGATCTTTAAACACATCCAGGGTTGGTGACTCAACCACTTCCAATGTCTGACCAGGAAGCTTTCAAAATAAACAGACATACTGGATGTATCTTCTTGATCCCGGTGCTTCCATGCCAGACACTAATGCTTAACTACTGCTCAAGCAGGCAGGTGTGGCTATAAAAAGTAACATTAGGATTGCAAAGGTGGAAAAAAAATAATCCCTCACAATTGCTGACAAAAAGGTAGAGCTTCCATATCTTCAAAATGTGATCATTACTAATAAGAGAAGCACAGCTGCTGCTATTAGATGCTTCAGCCTCATGATAGGCCTAGACAAGGAACATGTCTTCTCTCTGCTGCAGGCTAGTAGCAAGTGCCACTGCTGCAGGGAATAGTCTCTCTTTCCCTTTCCCTTTCCCTTTCCCTTTCCCTTTCCCTTTCCCTTTCCCTTTCCCTTTCTCTGTTCCCTCTTCAAGCCTGCAGGGCGTGGTGGGGAATCAGTTTTCGTGCCTTCTTCTTCTCCCCATTCAAACCCACAGCAGGAGGGGGAGAAGGAAGAAATTTGGAGTGCTCTGGAACAAAAATAATCATAGAATTGTCAGAGCTGGAAGGGACCTCAAGGATCATTTAGTTCCAAGCCCCCAGCCATGCACAGGGAGACCTCACACTACGTCAGGTTGCTCAGAGCCACATGCAGCTTGGCCTTAAAAACCTCCAGGGATGACTATATGTAACCTGCTGTCATGGTACTTCAGGAATGCCCTTTTCCTCTCTTCCTAGGCATGACCACCTGGAAACCTCTTCTCTCTTTTGTTTTTTTTCATAGTTCAGAGCTGTATCCGTCTCAGCTGATATCACCAACTGGAAATGGTCACAGGGAGCCAATATTAAATCTTTTTAATCCCAAATCCATGCAGGCAGTGGAGGGCAGAATCTGCTGTCCAGCTTTTGTGCCTAAGGGAATACTTTCTAAGTTTTGAACAGCCTTTGCCGGTTTGAGGCTAACTGGAATATTTTAATCAGAGAAATTAGAACATTGATTATAAAAAGAAAATAATGATGAAGTCTATATTGTTCACTGGTTTACTGAGAGGGATAAAAAGCCAGAATTCTGAATGGAATGCATCCATTCGCTTCCTCCCCACTCCAGTCTAATACGTCTCCACTAATCTTAGCTAACAGAATACAACATGAGCTTTTCTGGTTGTTTTGTTTGTCTGTCTGGGAAAGTAGAGGGAGAAAGAGAGGGTAGCTTTGAGTCCCTTCTGGGCAGTTTCCTTTGTCTGGGAGGGAGTTTGGATTTCTGTATTGTTTCTAATTTGTATATAATTGTAAATATTTGTAAATATATTGTGTATATATGATTGTAAATTTACCTTTGCTGTAAATATATAGCTTCATCTTACTTCCAAGCTGTCTGAGCTGGTCTGGTACATTTCTATAGTGTGTGCGTGTGTGTGTGTGTGTGTGTGTGTGTGTGTGTGTGTGCCTAACCCACCACACAGACCACACAGTTTTAGAACACAGACAAGTGTTCTAAAACACTTGTCATAGGAGAGCAGATTGGAGAAAATGCTGGGTGCAGCTGCATCTACTATAGAGCACAGCAGTCAGGAACAATTCCCACCACACTGCTCTAACTGCTGGTTGGTTATTAGTTGTCAATTGGCCATAGCTGGCCCAGGTGGCCCTTTTGCAAGGCAGTTGTCAGGAAATAGCTGCCAGGACCCAGATCAAGTGGGAAACAAGAACAATCAACTAAAATCTTGTTATTTTCCTGGACACAATAATTGGTATAAATTGCGGAGTGTATGTGTGTGTGTGTGGATAGGGGAGAGATGGAAGAAAAGTATAATGTGCAAAGCTTTCTTCTCTACAGAGAAAAAATCTTCCCACCGATTTTTCAGCAAAGCTGTTTCTTGTGTAATGTCCCACTGGATTTCAGTTTTAAAGGGGAGATAAAAATAAACTTCTTTATGTTCTGTGAAAAGATCACTGAAAAAGTGATTTAAGAGGAAGAAAAGCTGAGTGCTTTTCCCTACCCATCCATATGTTCATCATATGCACATACAAGCAGAGAGTGACTTCTCACCCTAGAGGAAGAGCTAAATTACAGGAGAAATTCCCAGCGCCTTGCCAGTGCTAATGAGAGGGAATCTAAATGTTTCAAGAGATTTGCAGCCGTAGGAATAAGGGTGGCACAATAATCTGAGGCTGACAATGACTGTGTTTATGCAGTCCCTTGAAAAGTCTTCCCAAATAATTTGGGAGCTAAAATTGAATGCTTCTGAGTACTTTCATTGCCACAGAACAATTTTAGCATCTTGTTAATTGCATATTTTGCAGGAACATTTGCTTTTGGCTCAGGAAAAGACCACAGAATGAAGTGTTTGTTATTGATGTCATCTCGTTGTCCTGGGTGTCTTACTTCAGAAGAGAGATGCTTCTCAAAACAGTTTTCAGTCAAAATCACAGAATCAGGGTTGAAAGGCACCCCGAGGATCACCCAGTTCCAAACCCTCTGTCATTGGCAGGGACACCTCACACTATATCAGTTGCTCAGAGCCACATCCAGTCTGGCCTTAAAAACATCCAGGGATGGGATGGCAACCTGTTCCAGTGTCTCACCACCCTCATGGTGAAGAACTTCTTCCTAACATCCAGTCTGAATCTACCCTCCTCCAGCTTGGACCTTCCAGGTACCTAATACCTTAATGACAGCCCACACTAGAATAGTCCAGGCTTTGAGGATTTGCTCATTCAAGGCCTGAATGGACAAAATTAATTCAACTCTTACCCTCATTTTACAGGTGGAGATTTAGTAATTTCCTTGCCCAAGATCACTGTCCAAGTCTGTGGAAGAACAGAGGGCCTCAGTTCTATGTCTTCACCACAGTCTTCTTGTGCTTACTACAATTTCAGTGCATGGCAAAGTTGACATGTGAAGCACATCACTTGATTTTGCTACAATGGACTCAGTTCAGTACAGTGACTTCTGTGATGGTTCTTTATATAGGAGAAGTGAACTAAAAGCCTAAGCTGGGTTGGGGTTTTTGTGTTTGTTTTTTGTTTGTTTGTTTGTTTGTTTTGTTTTGTTTTGTTTTGGTTTGGTTTGGTTTTTTTTTGCTGGTTTTGGTTTTGGTTTTCAGAATAGCAATGGAAGGTGGAGGACATTTGAATCATATAGCAGAGACTCACCTGCAAAATCTGCTGTACAAACCCTTACCTTCTGTCTGTAATGAATACCTTAAAACAAGTTAATACATGCATAGCACATCTGAGCCTGGACCCACAATTGTAAAAGGTGCCTTAATAATCTCATAGCTTAAAGGTATATGGTTTCTTGGATCTTGTAAATCCTGTTTGAGTTTATAGGAGGAAATCTTTGGCTTCAAGGATTCTGTTATTAACATGTTCAAATTATGTCCTTTTTGCTTGGTTTGTTTGTGTTTGGGTTTTTTGGTGGTGTTTGTTTGTTTGTTTGTTTGTTTGAAACAATTATAATAAAAGGATGTTCTGAAGATTGAAATAGTGAAACCTTACTCCCTGCTCCAAAGAACTCAGAGAAAACAGGTTATTGTGCAGTCAAACCTTCTCTGCGAGCTTGATTTGACTGATTTGACTTGAAAACAATAATGCACTCCAACAACAACCCAAACTCCTTCCCCTAGGGTTTCCTACCCTGATCTCTTGCTGGAAGAGAAAATTCACATTTTTCATCTCTCTTAAAACAAATTAGGCCCACATGCCAGCATGGCTTAGTGATTATGTATTAATTATGTCTAATATTTATGCAGGATTTCAGCAGTGTGATGGCAGAGGAGCCAGAGCCAGAAGCTGCTAGACCGCCCGAGCTGCTCTCCCCAAAAGTGACAGACAGAGACTGACTTACCTATATATTTTGGTCATTGTTGCCAAACAATTTTTCAGCAAGCCTATGAGTGAAGTAGACACCACCATGTTTTCTTTTCACAACCTATGGTGTCATTTAGGGATCTGGGGTTGCTGAGGGATCTGGGGGTGCTGATTGACATCCGCCTGAACGTGAGCCAGCAGTGTGCCCAGGTGGCCAAGAAGGCCAATGGCATCCTGGCCTGCATCAGGAATAGTGTGGCCAGCAGGAGCAGGGAGCCCTGTACTCTGCACTGCTTAGGCCACACCTTGAGTACTGTGTCCAGTTCTGGACCCCTCAATTTAAGAAGGACATTGAGGTGCTTGAGCATGTCCAGAGAAGGGCAACAAGGCTGGGGAGAGGCCTCGAGCACAAGCCCTATGAAGAGAGGCTGAGGGAGCTGGGATTGTTTAGCCTGGAGAAGAGGAGGCTCAGGGGGGACCTTATTGCTGTCTACAACTACGTGAAAGGTGGTTGTAGCCAGGGGGAGGTTACCTTCTTCTCTCAGGCAACCAACACCAGAACAAGAGGACACAGTCTCAAGCTGTGCCAGGGGAAGTTTAGGCTGGAGGTGAGGAGAAAGTTCTTGACTGAGAGAGTCATTGGCTACTGGAATGGGCTGCCCGGGGAGGTGGTGGAGTCACCGTCCCTGGAGGTGTTCAAGGCGCGTTTGGACGTGGCACTTGGTGCCATGGTCTGGTCTTGAGGTCTGTGGTAATGTGTTGGACTTGATGATCTTTGAGGTCTCTTCCAACCCTGGTGATACTGTGATACTGTGATTTTCTCTATTAAAATATTCTAATTAGCCTCAAACCAGCACAAGCAGATAAGCTTAGAATAAGCCATCTGAAGGATTACAAAGTTTAGTCCGTATCACTGCTTAAAAATGTCATTTACTTGCTACTGAAATGGCTTCTCCTTGGCTTGAATTTCATCAAGACTTTTGTGCTGCTCGCATTGCTGGTGTGACTACAAATGATTGTATATGTGCCTTTCAACCGCTTGCATGGGTTAAGGCTCTATTTTATTTGAGAGCAGCAGACTTCATCTTGGTGTGTCTAAATGTGGATCTTAACCATAGAAATAAAGATTTCAATCAAAGAAAGAGCAAACCAGAGTTGAAAGGTAAGGTGCTGGCTTTGCATCACTCTCCATGACAAGGCAAAAAGACTTTATGTTTTTCTCTGCTTCAGTCTTTCTGATGTAATTGCTCTTTGCTTATTTGGGTTTTTGGTGGTTTGTGGTTTGTTTTGGTTTGTGTGTGTGTGTGTCTGGATGTTTTGTGTGTGGGTTGTTGTTTATTTGTTTCAGGTTTGGATTTGTTGTTGCTTGCTTGGTTGGTTTTGGTTTGATTTTGTATTTTGTTGTTGTTTATTTCTTGTTTGGGGTTTTTTTCTTTAGACAGTGCAAGATCACATTTGCATCTTCTAAACTAACATTTTGGCATCTCCTCCTATGAGCAAGCATTTGTAAATTATTTCAGATTGCTTTGCCTTTTCTTTTTCTTTCTTTTTTTTTTTTTTCTTCCAGTCAAATGCCTGTTTTCCTTATTTGCTTCAGCTCTATTCTGCTAGATCCACCGAAAGTCTGGGGTGACTCACTTTCCTCACTGACAACTCTCATGTAAGCCCAAAGTGTGCAGAAAAACTTGTCTCTGGTTTTGTGTGGTGAAAAAAGTTCTNTCTTTTTATGGAGCTCTGTAGTGCTGTCACAATGTACTGAGTTACTCACCTTGCATTTCTTTTCTTTTTTTTTTTTTTTTTTCCTGTATGAATTTTTTTTTCAGTCAGGATTTTGTGGCAGAGCTTGCACACAAAGCAGCTAGGACTAGGTGCCACGTGGCAAGGACTTTCCTTCTAGCTGTGCAGGGCAGACCTTTGCTCTCAGACTAAAGCCCGTAGCTGTTTAGTATGAGAAATGGGGATTTCATGTGATTGATTGAGGCAGCAGAAACCTAAACTGGCTCATTCTAAAGGATGAAAGCACATGACCAAGCTCTTGCCCTGGTAAACTAGTCTGTGGCAAGTGTTCAAGGGAAGTATCTTTGGCTAATCCTTCTGTTTTGATTTTTAACCTGTCTACTTTGTTTTCTTTCTCAATTTCATCCTTTTTCTGACATCGGTTCGTCTCTTTTCTATACTTGCTTTCTGTCCCCTTATATTCCTTTAAACTATTATTCTCTCTCTCTCTCTGTTTTTTTTTACTTTGTTTTTTCAACTACATTATCTCTTTCTTACCTTCCCGTCATTTTATGCCACCCCTCAAACCAATCTTGTTCTGATTTTCATACCCCTAACACCTAGTCCCTCAAGCCTACTTTTCTGCACTAGTTGGCAGCTATCTGCCAGGCAGCCCAACCAAAACTGCAGCTAACCACAGGCTTTTTAGTTTTCTTTTAAACCAACTGGGCTAATAATAATTGCAGTTTGTCTTATTTGCAGTGGGAAATGTTTTGTGAGTAAACTTTGGTCAATCACAATCTGGCACTGGAACAAGCAACTTGTGTAGTTGTAGGGGCACTAGATAAATTTGCCTCATATCTTTGATTTCAAGCTATATTTGAGCCCTGTTCTGTAACTGCCATTTGCATGCCAGAGGGATTGCGTAGAGGTAATACACAGATCAAAGCTGCATTCATCTGGGCTTGGATTTATTAACTGTAATTAGTAATGTAATTTTAGGAGACAATGCCACACTTGTAAGATAACCTGAAACTACAGCAGCACTTGAGCAGAAAGCCAAAGCTGATGCAGTTCATTCCTCTCCCAGTAGCAGGAACTAACTGCAGTGGGAGATATTTTTGTTACACCCACAAAAACACCTGGTGTACTTCCAAACTAGCATGAGAATACTAACTGAAACTCAGGTATTTTAGTACTGTGACTCTCACCAGGAGGAAAGAAAGTGCTGCAAAGAGAAGATATTTGCTTTCTGTGCTGCATGGGGAAATGAAAGATGAGTAGCCACCAGTCAGAGGGAGAGGCAGGACAGTTTGGGATGATATTTCAAGTTCCTGTTTGTCTTCTCATTAATTTCTTATTGCCATTTCCAAAGACAGCCCTGCTTGAGTATTTTTTTCCCACGCCGAGAGGAAAAAAATCTGCCAACCCAGTAACCCTTGAAGAAGAGAAGACTGAGAGGGGATTTGATCAATGTCTATAAATATCTGAGGGGTGGGTGTCAAGTGGAGGGGGCCAATCTCTTTTTGGTGGTGCTCAATAATAAGACAAGGAACAATGGGTACAAACTTGAACACAGAAAGTTTCACCTCAATAGTGAGGGGAAAGTTCTTTACAGTGAGGGGAAAGTTCTTTACAGTGAGGGTGACAGAGCACTGCCACAGGCTGTCCAGAGATGTTGTTGAGTCTCTTTCTCTGGAGATTTTCAAAATCTGCCTGGATACATTCCTGTGTGGACTACCCTAGGAGATCCTGCTTTGGCAGGAGGGTTGAACTGGATGATCTTTGAAGGTCCCTTCCAACGTCTGAGGTTCTGTGATTCTGTGAATTCACCTGTCCCTTTTATACCAAAATGTGTTGTGCACATTGATAGGCAATTCTTTTTTCTCTACTATTTCATCTTGGTCTTGCCTCCACTTACTTTCATACTTTTCCTCTTCTGACCCAATGTCCAGCATGGAAGATATTAACCGACC
The DNA here is from genome assembly GCA_013396675.1 of Eubucco bourcierii. Taxonomy (NCBI): domain Eukaryota; kingdom Metazoa; phylum Chordata; class Aves; order Piciformes; family Ramphastidae; genus Eubucco; species Eubucco bourcierii. Next base: position 25,200 of record VWZE01002400.1, read on the forward strand.
CTGAGGAAACTGCAGCCCTAAGGGTTACAGCCTTTCTAAACTTTTCTAAACTATGTCTGTGTGTGAAGCAAGTAATTAATGACAGGTGGGATTATGACTATTGCAGAGCATGACAAATCATGGTCAAATTGTATCTTAGGCTTACAAAGCTGTTCAATAAAGGGTATCTTTTAGGCATGCACATCCAGGGCCTAAATCGTTTCAAATTCTGGGTATCTTCAGGTTCAGATACGGGAAAAATAAATAGGGTTTGAGCACTCTGGGTCATGCTTGTGCATTCCAAGGACTGAACTGAACTGTGAGACTTTTAAAAGACAGAGTAGGTCTGAGGGACTCCTGCTGAACTTGTCTGACATGAATGGGTTTATTTGTTGTCTTAAATTTATCTCCATATGATGTTTGAAACTATCACATAGACAGTGGATACAGTGCATACCTGTCTGTGACCTAATTATGGATCCTAGACATGCCTGTCTCTGTCCTTTCATTAAGGGCCATTAAAGAATCGTAATGCAGGCTCAGTGGCACCCAAGATCACCTGGTCCAAACCTCTGCTCAGATAAGGACCAGTTGGGAGCTGTATCAGGCTTCATGGGGCAAGGGTGAACACCCTCAAAATAGAGACTCTCTTCCTTCCCTAATCACATAATCATAGAATGACAGGGATTGGAAGTGACCTCTGGGGATCATCTAGTCCAACCCCTCTGCTACAGCAGATTCTCCTAGAGTGGGTTGCACAAGATGGCATTCAGGTGGGTTTGGAACGACCCCAGAGATGGAGACTCCACCACCTGTCTGAGCAGTCTGTTCCAGTGCTCTTCACACTCAAAGAAGTTCCTCCTCATGTTTAGATAGAAGTTCTTTTGTTCAAGTTTGTGTCTGTTAAGTCTCGTCCTATCACTGAGCAGCACTGAAAAAAGTCTGGTCCTATCCTCCTGACACCCACCCTTCAAGTATTTCCAAGCATTAATAAATTGCCCCTTCAGTCTTCTCTTCTCTAGGCTAGAAAGCCCCAAGTTCCTCAGTCTTTCTTCACAGTAGAGGCATTCTAGTGTCCTAATCATCTTCACAGCCGTTTGCTATGCCTTCTCAAGCAGTTCCCTGTCCTTCTGTAACTGGGGAACCTAGAATAAGACACACTACTCCAGATGAGGTCTTACCATGGTAAAGCAGAGGGGGAGGAGAACCTCCCTAGAGCTCTCACCACACTCTTCTTGATGCACCCCATGATGCCATTTGCCTTCTTGGCTTGCGGTCATCCTGTTGTCTACCAGGACTCCTGGGTCTTTTTCCACAGAGCTGCTTTACAGCAGGTCAGTCCCTATCATGTACCGATGCATAGGGTTATTGCTCCCTAAGTGCAGTACTCTACATTTACCCTTCTTGGCTTTCATAAGGTTATATCCTGCCCAACACTCCAGCCTGTCCAGGTCACTCTGAGTAGCAGCACGGTTTTCTGGTGTGTCAGCCACCCTTGACAGTTTTGTATCATCAGCAAATGTGCTGAGGGTACACTCTGTTCCTTCATCCAGCTTATTTATGGATATATTCTATAGGAATGGATCCAGTACTGATGCCTGGGATTACACCACTTGTTAACCTCTGCTATCCCTATGGTAAATCCTTTTTTTGCCCTTTCTGCTGAATTGCAGTATTCTTTGTTGGAGCTTATGTCTACTGGTTCTTTTCCATGTTACTGGGTACCTCCTAGAAGAAAGAGTCTGACTCCATCTTTTCTATACCTTCCCGTTACTTTTAAACAATGTGCTGTATCTCATGATTGTCACTGAATAAGGCTTACTACTCAATTATAAACATTTTACTTCTGCTAAAGGTATTTATGTAAGCCAGGCAACTTGGAACTTGCTCAGACAAATGGCTTTGATAGTAAAAAGAACTTTTCTTGCTTTTTTTTAATATATATTTTTAATGGGTAGATCACAATGGTGGCTGAGAAATCTTTGTTTTTCCTTTCTCTCCCATCAGTAACACTCAGAGCCAGACTGAATAAATCCTTAAACAGTATTCTTTGTTTATGGCCATTTGATGTGGTTCCAGTAGCTTCAAACACAGGAGGCATCCAAACTGCTGGAATTTGAAAAGGCTGAAACATGGCAGGGAAGTGGCCTGGCAATGCCTCATGAGTCCAGGGATGCACAATCACCAAGTCCTTGTGATCTGCTGTGCAACGTGGCAACATTTGAAGTGTCTTTCCTAGGGGTTGGGATGAGTGGAAAGGTGGTGGCAGGGTTCTTGGGAGGTGTTGCTGCAGCTGTCACCCAGTGAGTGTTGGGAATGTAGTGGGATCAACTGACTGTCTGTCAGAGGGTAGCTGCTGGAAGGAACAACAGCAATATGGGTAACTTGGCTCTGGTGAAACCAGTGGTAGTGTAGAACCAAGGCATCTGCTTAACATATTGTATAATGGCTTCAGATGGAAGAAGGAGGTAGAGAAGGTGAAGGTGATGGCAGACTCATTGGCCCCTGGAGCAGGATCATGTTTACATTCCTGTGCCCACGACACTCTCTCCTCATGTGATGTCTCAGGGATATATGATATCTGTGGGTTTTGTTGTAGTTTGGGAGCTGGTTCCTAATATTGCTAAGTGTTTTGGTACCTTTGCTTCTGTCAGCAGACTCTGTCTACTCAGAAGCTGCATCCAAGAAATTGACAGATGGCTGGAGGAGGCAAGGCCGGCAGAGGAGGCAGGCAACCTGATGGCCATGAACATCTTTCCTCAACAGAAAGTGAAACCTCCGTACATTGCTGACCATTTGTAAGTGTGGTACTTCCTTCTGTGGCAGGAGGTCCAGGGGAGCCCTGCTTGGCAGGCGAGTGAGTGGCTGGATGCTCCACCATCAAAGCCATCATCTCTTTCCAAGCCCTAGGCTGGCTGCAGCATACTGATGTCTCCACAGACCAAGTCTTTCTCTCTGATTGTGTGAATGTGAATGTGTAAATGAAAAGCTGGGCTGAACTTGAGTGCAAATCTGGGTGCAGAGTGGCTGTAACAACTAATTGGTATTTCAGTGCCAGAGTAAATCAGTGCCTGTTGTCCCTCCTGCCAGTGGTGGTGTCTACTCACAGCTCCATCTCTGGTCGCAGCAGGCCTCCCTTTAACACGTGTGTTGTGCGTGCCCAGAGCATGCTTTCCCTCAGTTTCTGGCCTCTTCCTTGGCTTGGTCCACTTTGGCTTCAGACTATGACATACATTTTGGAGTTTATATTAAGCCAGACTGGCTGGATGATGGATGAGGATACTTTCTGAGCAGAGCGACTTAGGAATTACTGATTAAAAGGCTCTCGTAGGAAATGATGATTTGTGAGAACAATTCCCTCCCCCCCGCCCCCTCACACCCCACATAAAAATGTATTTTTATTTAAGCAAAACTATTAAAAGGGAGACTTTACTAAACCCAGAAGAAAAGAAGCAGACCCTTCCCAAGATGTGGAGAATTCAAGGATGAATGTGAAGAGTTTCATTAGCTTTTTACTATTAATTTCATACTGTATATTTTTGTCCTTCATTCCTGTATCACGGAACTCCTGCGAGGTTCCTACTGCCCCTGATGAACTGTGCTGTGGATAGACTTTGTCTTCCTCAGCTAGCATTCTGTCACCTTTCAAGAGAATAAAATTCATTGCAGTAACAAAATTTCCAAGTAAGAAACCTCGAATAATTTGAGGAAACCACCACAGAGGTATACAATATCCAGTTGAAGACCTTGCCCAAAACTAAACAGATTATGCTTGTTAGATGTGGCTGGACTGGACTGGTGATGTTAAAGCTGTCCAAAACACAAAATAATTTTTTTAATGTTCTTCTGTCAGAGCCTGTGGTCAGGTGTTCACACATTCTAGGCTCCAGTTAAATGATTTACAGTACAGTTTAATGCCTTTCAGCTGTCACTTGCACAAAAAGATCCCTTGAATGATCTTCCAGGCAATGAACACAACACTTGTCCAGGGTGGAGTTTGGCCAGCACTAGAAAACCCACTGTGATAAGATGCAGAGGAGCAATCACTGCGACCCGCGCTTGGTTTCCAGGAAACTGAAGGCCCACACAGCTGTGGTTGTATTTGTGAAAAATAATTAACCTGAAACCACAGAATCACGGAGTGACAGAATGTTAGGGACCTCAAAAGATCATACAGTTCAACCTCCCTGCCAGAGAAGGATCACCTATACCAGATCACACAGGAACACATCCAGGTGTGTCTTGCATATCTCTAGAGAAGGAGACTCCACAACTCCCCTAAGCAGTCTGTTCCAGTGTTCTGTCACCCTCACACTGAAAACATTTCTCCTCATGTTTCTGTGGAACTTCCTATGCCTCAGCTTCCACCCACTGCCCCTTGTCCTATCATTGGGCATCACCAAGCAGAGCCTGGCTCCATCCTCTTGGCACTCGCCCTTTACATATTTGTAGACACTCATGAGGTCACCTCTCAGTCTCCTCCTCTCCAGGCTAAAGAGCCTCAGTACCCTCAACCTCTCCTCATAAGGAAGATGTTCCACTCCCTTCATCATTTTTGTGGCTCTGTGCTGGACTCCTTCAAGCAGTTCCCTGATGTCCTTCTTGAACTGAGTGGCCTGAAACTGGACACAATACAGCAAGACATTTGTTCTGGTGTGGGGCTTTTGTGAGTAACCACCTCTACAAAGGCTGGGATTACAGGCATGCTGGTATTCTTTGTCCTTCTTATGATATTTTCTCTGATCTTGATCTTTAAATGGTGTGAATTGCTGAAGGTTTTCTCAAAACTCCTTCACAATAGACTGGAAATATCCCAACTGTCATGTAACAACATGCTGAAGAGAAACAGTTGTCATGGGACAGTGAAAAATGTATTTCAACAGCAAGGGAGGAAATAAAAAAGCCACAGCTCTTCTGAAATTATGCATTTTAGGGTTTGACATGGCCTTAACTTCCTTACTTCATTACTACCCAAAGTCATAGTGTGCCTCTTACGGACCAAATGTAGAATCATAGAATCATAGAATGGTAAGGGTGGAAGGGACCTCAAGGATCATCTAGTTCCAATCCCCTGCCATAGGCAGGGACACCTCCCACTAGTACAGGTTACTCAAGGCCTCATCCAACCTGGTCTTGAACACCTCCAGGGAGGGAGCAGCCACAACCTCCCTGGGCAACCTGTTCCAGAGCCTCACCACCCTCACTGTAAAGAACTTCCTCCTAACATCCAGTCTAAATCTCCCCTCTGCCAGTTTAAACCCATTGCCCCTTGTCCTGTCATTGCAGGACCTTGTAAATAGTCCCTCCCCAGCCTTCCTGTAGGCCCCCTTCAGATACTGGAAGGCTACTCTAAGGTCTCCTCGAAGCCTTCTCTTCTCCAGGCTGAAGAGCCCCAACTCTCTCAGCCTGTCCTCATAGGAGAGCTGCTCCAGCCCTCTGATCATCTTTGTGGCCCTCCTCTGGACCCGCTCCAACACTTCCATGTCCTTCCTGTGCTGAGGGCTCCAGAACTGCACACAGTACTCC
>VWZE01002400.1:31288-61935 GCA_013396675.1 Eubucco bourcierii
TCAGCAGGATCTGCTCCATGATCTTGCCAGGCACAGAGGTGAGGCTGACTGGTCTGTAGTTCCCAGGGTCATTCTTTTTACCCTTCTTGAAGATGGGTGTTATGTTTGCCCTCCTCCAGTCAGCAGGAACTTCACCAGTCTGCCATCACCTTTCAAATATGATGCACAGTGGTTTGGCAACTTCATCTGCCAGTGCCCTCAGGACCCGTGGGTGGATCTCATCAGGCCCCATGGACTTGTGCACTTTCAGGTTTCTTAGGAGCTCACAAACGTGATCTTCTACTATAGTAGGCAGATCTGCCTGCTTCCAGTCCTTTCTTTTACCCTCTGGAACTTGGACATTGTGGTTGGAGCCCTTGCTGTTGAAGACTGAGGCAAAGAAGTCATTGAGCACCTCAACCTTGTCTATATCCTTTGTCAGCAGCTCTCCATTTTTCTTCTGTAAGGGTCCCACATTCTCCCTAGGCCTCCTTTTCTCACTGATACACCTGAAGAAATTCTTCTTGTTCCATGTATCCATGTATGAACAGCACCTAGCTGTGACATCAGTCATTAAGAAGCTTCATCCATCTCTGGAGTGAAACTGTAGATAGACACACAGGCATGCAATTCCTTCGTTAGGCTTCAGCTTTAGTTCTGGAATTAATCACCATTTTCTCTCTTTAAGACTAGAATAAGCTTATTGGACAAAAGCATGAAGGAACCAGGGACCCCATCTTGCCATTTCTGCATAAAGCCTGAAATTAAATTTTTAGCTAATAGTGTGTCTTTTAGAAAGTCATGCTTGTAAGAGTCAGGTGGTTAAGCCCCAGGTAAAGGCTAACAGTTACTTAATGGACTGCTAATAACAGGTACGCTGGACCCTGTCTAAACTTTCTGTAGATTTAATTTTGCCAGACTCAGGAGGCTTTTTTGTAAATGGAAATTGGTTCTGCTGGTAGCAGAAGACTGTGTCTGAGATGCTTTTTAAAAATCTCACTCCTGCTGATCTGCTGGAAAACTGCTTGAGCTCACTTATCCAGCAGACAGTTGCTTCTTTTCAGGTGAGAGCATAGAGTGAAGGAAAGATCTCTCTTCTAGCACAAGGGAGCAGTTCAGACAGTGCAGACAGTCCTCCTGAATTGTGTTCAACCTAAGTCTCTTGCTCTGTGATTTTCCACAATTTTCCACAATTCTGAAAGGCCCTTGCTACATCCTCAAGTCTCATCATAATTTTTTTCAAGATTCCTTTTTTATAATGGACTCTAGAAGGAGACCTTTTTTTCTGGAACTAGACCTACACCTCTTTAATAACAAAATCTGGTTAAGATCTTTAATTCTGTCATAGAAAATTACATCAACATCCCTGCAAGGTCGTCTCTTGCACTTTCATGTGAGCGGTGATTCAATACCGTCTGAAAGGGAAGAGCCCTTTCAGCTTCTCCTTGCTGCTCCCCTCTGTACTTTGATGGGTAACTCAGCTGGGAGAGCTCTGCTAAATTGGGAAAAATGGGCAGGATCAAACAGCTCAAGATGCCAAACAAGTCTGGGACAATCTCCAGGGCTTGGCTAGCACATCTGATCCAGCATGGCCTGAAAGTCAAACTAACCTTCATGCATTCAGCAGGAGTTACTTCTAGGCTCCAAATATATCCTATAAAAGAGCCAAGTTAAGTTTGTGCCATGTAGCTGCGTTCTTAGATCCCAAAGCATCAAGGTGGTAACTTTATAGTTGTGCTATGGTTTTACAGCAAAATTCTTTGCCTTTCATAACAGTTCCAGAGATATGAAGTGACATTGGTGTATCAGTGACTCTTTGTAAGAGGAGGAAGCCTGAGTGGAGAATTGCACAATGGCTAGGAAGGTGGCATTGGTAACACATAAGGTTAGAATTGCTATTAATCACTTGTAGGGTTTTAAAAGGCTTCTCCCTTCCCCCCTTCATTTCAAAAGGACATTCATTGGCTTGTCTTTTACAGCCCTTACTTGTGCTGGGTACAATGGACAAAGCACACCTCCCAATTACGCACTTTTCCCCTTGTAATTAATCTCTTTCTGTTTTTCTGGGATGCTGAAGGGAATGGCTTTTGCTAGCAGAGGAAGCAGAGTTAAAAAGAAATGTGGGATTCTGCATTCTTCTTTCTGTCAAGATGTTGTGTTCAGCAGATCTTTTTATTTTAAACTCTTCCAGAACAGCCTTTGCCAGGGGTATCTGAGTACTGCAGCTTAGTCAAAGCTGTCGCATGAGGACATGCCAAATCCACTTAAAAAGTGAGCAGGAATCTAAATATTTAACCACCCTCGTGGCTCTTTTCAGCTGCTTTCTGTACTTCCCAACTCACCCGTTTTACTTAGGTGTTTGTGTTACTCATTTTCTTCAGAGGACACAGCTCTCTTTCAAGCAGAACAGACTTGTCAGGGTGATCAAAACCTGTTTCGCTCAAAATTCTGCTCAACTATTTTCTTATTGTCCTCTAAATCCCCAAGGAAACATCACACTCAAGGCATTTTGCTGGCCGCAGGATTTCTGCTTCTCTTGCTTGTGGGTGGTCTGCAAGGTGTATTACTACACGTGCAGTCTTCAACACGGTCTTACTACAGCACCGAATGGGCCCTCCGAATAGGCCAGAAGTGGGGAGTTGTGAACAAATGCGGTTCTTGTGGATTTTCAGTTACTTGGGTTCTGTTTGACTTCTTGTTTATTTGAAGATACTGACTTGTAACTCAAAGCACAGAAAGGGAGCAATAGGAGAGGGGGGAAAACTTAAGTATTTGATGAAAGGCTGGGAGAGTTGGAGATGTTTGGCCTGGAGAAAGGAGTGCTTCACGGAGATCTTACTTTTCAATGTACAAAGGGGGCTTATGAAAAAGATGGAAAGAAACTTTTTACTGGGTCCTGTGGTGAGAGGGCAAGGGGCAATGGTTTTAAACTAAAAGAAGGTAGGTTTAGATTAAATATAAGGAAGAAATTTGTTCAGGTGAGGGTAGTGAGACACTGGAAGAGGTTGTCCAGAGAAGTTGGGATGCCCTGTCCCTGGCAGTTTTCACGGTCAGGTCGGATGTGGCTTTAAGCAACCTGATCTAGTGAAAGAAGTTCATACCCACGACAGAGGGGTTGAGTTAGATGTTTTTTAAGTATCACCCATCCCAAACTATCCTGTGATTCTGTATTACTAAATCATATGTTGGAAAGACACTCGGGAACAGCTGCAGAGACCTGCAGGGTTTACGGTGATCCTAGTTTCAGCTCCTTGGCAAAACGCAAAGATGCATTTGCTTCCAGACGCATTTGCTTCCAGATGCATTTGCTGCCAGATTCCAAATGCACACAGGAACAAAAGAAGACCCCAAATCCACCTCTCCCTGGAATACCATCACTTCTCATTGTTAAGTGGATCAGTGTAACTTCTGACATATGGAACACTCAGAAGCTCTAGTAGTTTTGGTGGTGGATGAAAGGGTTAAATCAGATCAGCATTTCAGCTGCATTTCAGACATGGTTGATTCCTTTTAAGAATAAGCCTTGGAGGTGAAACTATTGCTACTGTCTTATATGTGAGAAAGTGAAGCAGGACAGTCAATATCAAGTTTCTGGTTTAGAAAATACCCATTTGTTGTGGCTGTAGCTGTAAATGAGGAGCAACCTTTATTCCTTTACATAATAAAGTGGTTAAATAAATTGAATGGGGATGAGTAGTTTCTTAACTTTTTAAATAGGAGTAGCACTGTACCATCTGGGAGATGCAGTTATTCTCCAGAGAAACCAGGGGAGAAATGGCACTCAAAGTGACCACCCTCTTGCTGAAGGGTGGAATTGTGCCCTCTGAAACAGCCGTGACTTTAGTTGGGCATTTGGATTTTCAGCTGGATTAGCCTAATTAGAGGTAAGTCAGACTCCAGTGTATTGTGTGTTTTGTGCATAGTAGCCAAGTTTGTCCAACAAAGTATAGTAGTTAAGTGTTATGAGGACTGGGGAAAACGCCAGCCTAGGGTTGTGTTGAGTTCTGCTTGGGCAAGACTTCTGCTCACTAGGCTGAGACATGTGCGTGAGGTATAAACACTATGGGGCGGCCTTTCTAAATGCTGCCTGTTGGAGAGTTAAGAGAGTCCCATTAGGTCCTTGCCTACATGTGAGGCTTGTGGGGGCTCTCTGGGCAGGTAGTCAGCAGCACAACTGGAGCACACTGCACGCTGCAGGGTTTGTTTCTGGAAGCACAGGGTGATAATATGCCATGATGGGCAGAGCATGAGGAAGCAGGACTGTAGGTCAAAGCAAGTATACCCTTTGCAAAACTCAGTAGAAGAAACCTCCAGTTTGAATTTGCAACCATTTACCTCTTTGGTACAAGTCACTCCCTGTCACACACACTAGATGTCCTGTGTAAGCAGGGACCCAGAAGGAAGGTATCTGAAAACTCAGCATTGTGCTGTGTGGGTTTATAGGGCAGCATACTCACTGGAGCTGCTGTTTGCATGGGCACACCGGCCTTGCATTCTGCTTTTCAGGCATGGTGGGATGTGTTGAGCCAACAGGTAGCATGATCAGTGCCACCTCAAGTTCAAGTTGGTGTCTCATCCATCCAATAAAATCTACTTGAAGCTTCAAGTAGCCAAAATGTATTGCATTTTGAAAGCACAGCTTCTCTCAAACACAAATCTTTGTCCTTCTCCTGAGACTTCCGTCTTAGACACAGTGACAAATATTTAAATGGTTCTAAAGAATCACAAGCTTTTATAGAAATATCTCTCTTTGGTTTCTCTTTTTGAGTATTGTGGGGCTGCATTCATTGTCAGTTGCAGGCAGCCTCACCTCCGCCTCTGCCCAGGCTGTCCCCAGGTAGCACTGGCAAGCCAGCACCACAGCTCTGTAATTTTGGGGTGTATCTACCCAGAAGCAGCTGGTCACCAAAGAAAGTGCTTGACATGTGAGCTTACCCATGTAGGTTGGCTTGAAAGAGATAGGTCGCTTCTGCAAAGTATGTGCTTAAAGCACAGCCTGCTCTCTCCTCCCTCCCTAGCCATCAGATCTTCCAAGGATGCACCATAAAAGGATTAGAGAGGACTTGTGAACATGTCCCTCACCAGCATCTGAACCGATTATGAACTCAGCCAGACAGGGCATGTGTACTAAACTCTCTGAAAAATTCTCATTTCCGTGGAAAGATTTGTGCAGCAAGGCTGTTTCTGTCCTCTGATGGGCAATGTGGAAAAGGATTAAAATGCAATTTCTGTAACTAATATAAATAGCAGAATATTCTAACCCAAAAACGCAGCATGGGGTTTTGGTTGGGTGGTTTTGGTTTTGGGCGGTGGGGGCTTTTTTTGTTTTGTTTTGGTTTTGTGTGTGGAGGTGGTTGGTTGTTTTTTACTTTAAATTGTGATGGTTCATTTCAGTTAATATCATCTGAATGTCATGCAATTTGGAAAGCCACAGAGGTAAGCAGTAAATCAGCCCATACATGCATGTATGGATTTCTCAAATCCTTCTGTTCTCCTAATCGGTTTGTTCTGTGTCCTAGTGGGCTTCATATCGTTGTTGAGCATCTGTGACCTCACACAGCTGAGCTGGGCAGCTGCTTTCAGCCAGGCACCAAAGACTGTATAATTGTGCTCCTCCAGCAGGAGCTGGGTGCTGGGAGCCACACACAAATTACTGGCCTGTAGCTCAGCAGCCACCCCATCAGAAAGCTGCAAGACAAATAAACAACAGCAACTGGGACTCATCTCACTTCAGAATATTTTTTAAACTAGCTCCTTTTTTTTTTTTTTTTTTTTTGGTTTGTTTGTTTAAAGCACCACATGAGCAAATCCTGCTGGTAGAGTTTAGAGATGGAGAGGGTGTCAGTGGCCTAATCATGATCCAAGGTTTGGGTATGGCCTGACTAAGCACAGCACCTTGTCACCTCATTGAACATGAAATAATATTCACACTGATTTAGTAGGATTTAATCCCTTTAATGCATGAGAGCACTTCTGGCCAATGCAGTTTTTCTAGACTTGAGTTGAAATGACTGCAAGTCTCAGAGCTGCTGTGAAGCTCTGGCCTCAAGCAATGCTTCAACACTTCTAATGCAATGCCACTGTCAGGGCAGGCACTGCAGAAATCCTGGCAAGAACTGCAGGCCATTTTAAGCAACTCTCAGCCTTCTGCTGCCAGATCTCCCCTTAGCATCTGTAAGGGGATTTGTTTTTTTCCCACGGTGGGCAAACTGAGTAGAACAGATGTTGCAGAGGGAGGAAAAAGTAGCAAATCTGTGTAGCAGAAATAAAGCTGCAGTGTTTGAACTAACGGCAGTGGGTCTGGATAAAACTTTCAGTCTGGCTTCTGAAGTCTGAGTCTTGCAAGCAGTGAACCATCTGGAACGGTTTTGAATTTATAAAAAAAAAAAAAACCCAAAAACCAAAACCCCAAAGCAAACAAACAAAAAACACAACCCCCACCCCCCCCAAAGCAAACAACAAAACCAAAACAACTCCCAAAACAACAACAACAAACTTTTGTATTCTTTTAAATGCATCTTGAAGCTGGAAGAAGAACAACTGGACCATGCTTTCACACAGAGGAACACACACTGGGTCCCAGTAGCCAGCACTGGGTGAGAGACACCCTGTGAGCATCACCACCACCACAGCTTTGCACAGCACTGCCAGCTCCTGCTACTGGCAGCAGTAGCACTGGCACAGAGCTTGCTTGACAGGGGGCAATGGGAGTTCACTGGAACATGGTTTTCTTTCTTTTTATGTCTTATGTATCTGTCCTTTGAACTGTTGTGCATACCTGGACATATTGAGGATTAAAATATTACTGAAGAAAGCAGAAGTGTGTGCGGCTGGAGACGCAACTTGTGTTTGTCTTCTCTTCCAGAAACTGTTGTTAGTTATAGATCCCTGAAGAGAAACCTTTCTTCAGCAGACCTGGGCTGTTCTACTGTCATTCTTGAGAGGACATCAGGCAAATGGCCAAATGGCCTTGTTCATGCTGTCTCTCATTACTGCCCCAGGTTGAACAGGCAGCTGGCCTAGCTGTGCCACTCCCTCCCCAGCCATGTTTCTCCCTGCACTGCACCCAGAGGGCTGCAGCCATGCATGGCAATAAGGGGCTGGTCTCCTGTTGGATCAGGCTTGCTGGGCAGCATCTGCAATCCTACTGCACAAAGTAAAAGCAGATCCTTAGAAAGTCATCCTCACTCTCTCTGGCCTAAAGAAGTGTTTTGATTTGGTCTACAGGTCTGTTGACTTAATAAGATTACCAAAATCAGGTTAATAAACTAGACTTTTCCCTTTGTAACTGAAAACCTCTCACTCACCAATTCTATGCTGTTATTTAGATGATGTGTTATTTATTTTTTGTCTCACAGATAACAAGGTTCCCAGAAGTGCAGTCTATCAAGGGTCAGTAACCATTTGTGGATGCTCTTCTTCAATGTAGACAGAAACCATGTACATTGCTTTCTAGCCACAGCACATCACAAACTGTGTGGCTCTAGACTGTCACAAAAGGCAGTATCTGAACCTTCCACAGTATAAACACCACAAAACAAAGGAGCATCACGATCCTTGAACATCACCAAAGCTGGACCATTACCTGTTTGGACAGAGGCTCTGAGAAGAATATCCAGGCTACTGGAGGCACCATGAACAGGGCTCATCAGCTTGGCATGGCTGACTGGTAGTGCAGGGCAGGTGAAGGAGGACAAGGTGGAGGACAAATACAGGGATAGAAGTGCCTGGTCTTTGGTGCTGTCCCCTTCTTTGCAAAGGAAGAGGAAGAAGTTTCTCTTTTTAAGAGCTGTGGGGCTAAAAGCAGTTTCAGAGAAAGCAACTCCACACTGCATTGTTTCAAGAGGGTGTTCTAGAAAAGCCATCGACCCAGCCCAGTGCTGATGAGACTGCAGCAGGCCACGCAGAACAGTACCCGGAAAACTAAAGCAGCATCTTTATTTTATACATAACTGTCAGTATAAAAAGTTTATTACATAAGAGCTGGTTTGTTTACAATATATTATATTGTTTCAAGCTGATGCAGAAAGTTTATACATTATAGTTTCACTTCGTTTACAAAATATTAGGTTGGCTTAAATGCACCACTGAAGTGCATTTTTAATGCACATGGTACTTTTCAAAACTGTAAGGCAAAAAATACCACTGAATTTAGTCATTCAGTTTTTTAAATTAGGCAACTTATTGGTTGTACTTGTTTTTGGTTGTGGTTTTTTTTTCCTTAGTGAAAAGTCTAAATACAGCAAAAATATTCAATGTACCTTTCCTTTGTCTTAGGAAAATCAAATCTGTACTCACTGGAATGATTCAGGTTAGAATTCAAAAGGTTTTCTGCTTGGTTTTTGTTATTTTTGGAAAATATTTGCAGCTATATAATAAAACAAACAAACAAACAAGTTTAAATGTAACTGCAGTACAAAACATCATTGAAAGCACTGAAAGAAGTAGCCTATATAATCACGAGACAGAAGTATTTATAAAACTTTTAAAAAGAACAGTATCAGCTCAGTGGTTTATAATGAAGCAAAAAAAAATTTCAGGCACTAATTTCAACTGTAATGAACAGAGGTTTAACATTCAATCCGTGAGAGGTTAATGAAGGCTATGAACTCGGTGTAACACGAACCGTTTCAGATGCTGGAGTTCACCAGATGTAATTGGATTCGGGTGGCACATGCCTCTCCTCGGCCCTTTTCGGCGAAGGCGTGTGCTGCCTGTGCTTGCTGCCTGACGGCCTCAGGACACTCAGACTGCTGGCTCCATACCCTGGAAAATTACCCAGTTCAGGAGATAAGAAACCACAGAAGTGGGATCACCATCCACGGCTAACATTTCAAGTGAAAACGGTCTCTCCTCTTCGAAAAAACGTCTTTTGCTCTGCCTTACGCACCCCCCGGGGATGGATATGGTGCTGCTAGGCACAGAAGCTCTCTCCTGGCCAGGCAGCCTAGAGAACCGTCGGCATACCCAGGCTGTCGCTCAGCCCTGGGTTCCTGTGTGCTCAGCCCATGCTGGGTGGGTGTGTCATGCTGATTGTGCTGGTTTGAGGCTAATTAGAATATTTTAATAGAAAAAAAATTACACTATAGGCTGTGAAAGGAAAACGTCATGATGCCTACTTCACTCATACGCTTGCTAAGAAATTGTTTGGGAACAATAACCAAAACATACAGATAAGTCAGTCTCTCTCTCTCTTGCTGGAACAGCAGTTGCTGGGGGATCTAGCAGCTTCTGGGGGATCTAGCAGCTTCTGGGGGATCTAGCAGCTTCTGGCTCTGGCTCCTCTGCCAATAAATCCTCACTAACCACTTTTCTTCTAACCCCCCTGGCCGATCTTCCTAATTTACCTTGTGCGTAAGGCAAACCTTGGGGTAAGGTACAGGGGTGGGGAGAAGGTGGAAGGGTGGTTGGGAGCCCCTCCTGGGGTCTCTGATTTCTGGGAGGGGAGTTGTGTTTCTGTATTACCTTTTACTTGTATATTTCTGTAAATATTCTGTATATAGTGTATAGATCTGCTTGTACATTGTGCTGAGCTGTACAAAGAGCTTCATCACTTAACTTCCAGCCAGCTGAGTTCTAGTCTGGGTCATTTTACAAGTGTGGGGGGGCGGGGGAACTCCTAAACCTTCACACTGATCTGCCAGCATAGGCTCTAAAGACTGGTGTTTCTCCCCGGGGGGAATCTGTGTCGGCTACCTGAGCTTGGCTTTGTTTTACAGCTGAAAGCTGAGTAAGAACAACAGTGACAACAAACACTTAGCAGGGGCAAAAGCAGCCTGAAAGAGGCTTAGCAGACATGCTTTGTTGTGGAAAATGAAAACAAGCAATAAAAATGGAACTCAAAGTATTACGTTGTCATTATTTATAGTTTTTTTTACCCATCTCATTACTTAAAGCTCATGGAAATTACTTTGAAAAACGGAGGCCTCTATTCAGTTCTTTAACCACTTCTTTTTGAGAAAACATTTTTACTGAGGAGTTATTCATTTGAAGGAGTGTGAAGGAAGTCTCTCAAATGAACTAAAAATCTCCTCTCAAGACCAGGATAGGGACATTAGGGGTTTGTTTCTCACTTACTTTTATTGCAGTGTCTCCCATGCCAACCTTCTTTGCACTGGCATTTGTTGGGCTCAGTGCAGGTGCCATACAGGCCGCAGCCAGGTTCGCAGACAGCTGTAAGAAAATGAGCAGCCAGGGCTGATGTCTTAAAAAGACAGAGTTGCACCTTCGCTTTCCCTTCTGCACCTCACAATGGGTTGGTCCTGGCATCGCCTGGGGCTCTTACAGTAAATCCCTGCCTTTGCACTAAGTGTGTGGACAGGCCTGAAACAGTTCATCCATCTTTCATTTGCAAGGTCTGGCTCAGCCTTTGACAGAGTGAAGCAGAACAAACAGCAGGGCTGAGTGTCTGCCAGAGCCAGCAGGAGAAGGGTAGCATACAGCATCCCTCTCCCAATGTGTTCCAAATAGATTTTAACACTGCAGTGTATTGACATTTTATTAGGTATTTATCTGTGGTGTTATTGAGTTGACCCAGTGCTCAACATGTAAGAGACTTTCACAGAATTACAGAACCTTAGAGTTTGGAAGGGACCTCCAGAGATCATCGAGTCCAACCTCCCTGCCAAAGCAGGATCTACGCAGGAATGCATCCAGGCAGGTTTGAAAGTCTCCAGAGAAGGAGACCCCACTATCCACAATCTCTCCGGGCAGTCTGTTCCAGGGCTCTGCCACCCTCACTGTAAAGAAGTTACTCCTCATGGTGAGGTGAAATTTTCTGTGGTCAAGTCTGGATCCATTGTTCCATTATTGCTGCAGACCACCAAAAAGAGATTGCTCCCCTCCACTTGACACCCACCCCTCAGGTATTTATAGACATTGATCAGATTCCCTCTCAGTCTTCTCTTCTCCAGACTAAACAGCCCCAGGGCTCTCAGTCTCTCTCCACAGGAGAGATGCTCAAGTCTACCAGTCATTCTTGTGGCTCTCTGTTGGACTCTCTCCAGCAGGTCACTGGCTCTCTTGAACCCAGGAGCCCAAAATTGGACACATCATTCCAGGTGTGGTCTCACCAGGGCAGAGTGGAAGGGGAGAATAACTTCCCTAGACCTTCTGGACACACTTTTCTTGATACACACTTGACTTTGGGGATGCTTTTGTGGGGGGGAAAAAAAAAAAAAAAAGAAAAGATATTCTGGTTTCATTTATTCCCTTATGTCTGGTGTGTGCTGTTTGTCTGGAAAGCAAATCAACCTGCTGTTATGTAAAAGACACTGTGCAGTAAGTTTGATGCTGCTACAGTGAGGAGACAGATGGAGAGATGTTTGTACTTACGCTTTGAGCACAGGTCTCCCTGGTAGCCTTTGGAGCACTTGCATTTATTCTTACCAGTACATTTGCCTCCATTGCGACAGGGCTGATGGCATTTACCTGGAAATTGAAAACATGGAAATAATGGACTTTGTCTGAGGCATTTACTGGAGACAAGTGTCTGAGAAGCCTACCTTGTATCTGAGAAATTCATTGGATGCTGGGGTAAAAGTGTGCACTACAGATCCATCAAGAAGACTGCTCCAAGCCTGTATTTCCAATTTATATAGAATCATAGAATGGTCCAAGCTGGAAAGGACTTCCAAAGGTCATCTAATCCAAGCTCCTCTGCAGTCAGCAGGAACAGCCTCATCTAGATCAGGTTGCCCAGAGCCCTGTCCAGCCTCACCTTGGGTATCTCCAGGGATGTGGTCCCAACCATTTCTCTGGGCAACCCGTTCCAGTGTTGCACCACCCTCATAGTAAAGAGCCTGTTCCTAACATCCAATCTAAATCTGCTCTTCTCTTGTTTGAAGCCATCACCCCTCATCCTACCACCACAGGCCTTTGAAAACAGTCTCTCTCCAGCCTTCTTGTAGGCTCTCTTCAGGTACTGGAAGGTTGCTATTAGGTCTCCCCAGAGCCTCCTCTTTTCCAGGCTGAACAATCTCAGCTCCCTCAGCCTGTCATTGTAGAAGAGGTGCTCCAATCCCCTGGTAATTTTCATGGCCCTTCTTTGGACCCACTCCATCATCCCTTCACGGCGCCCCTCTTCTACCAGCACATTCTCTGCACACCTCCTGTTTGATGGCTGCTGGCATACAGGGCCAGCTTCCATCACCTCACCTGTATGCAAAGCCAAGAGTTTGCCACCTGAGCACCAGAGAAGGTAAAGTCAACTTCTGCAGAATTTTCTGATTTAGGATTTTTGCATTCAGTTTAGATATGCAAGCTGAGATTTAAGGGACTTCTGAACTAAGGCATCAAATAGTATTAATTGAAGTCAGCATCCCCACTACAAACCCAGAAGTTCAGTTCTGTAAAAGTAGAGAAAGTGTCAAATTTGACTTTGATACAATCACAGAATCACAGAATGTCAGGGGTTGGAAGGGACCTTGAAAGATCATCCAGTTGAAGCCCCCCGTCAGAGCAGGATCATCTATGCCAGATCACACAGGAACACGTCCAGGTGGGTCCTGAATATCTCCAGAAAAGGAGACTCCACAAGCCCACCCCAGGCAGCTTTTTCCAGTGTTCCCTCAACCTCACAGTGAAAAAGTTTATCCTCATGTTTACATGGAACTTCCTCAACTTCCATCCATTGGTTCCTGTCCTGTCTTTGGGAGAAGTGGTAAATTTAGTGTAAATCCATACTGTTTTTCCCTGATGATACGTGATATGAATTTATATCAAAGTATTTTTTATCAGTTTAACACCAATAAAGCTTCGGTGCTTTCATCTGCGGGTCAAGTTTTGATGAGGTAAAAAGGAGTTGCAAAACACTTTTTAATGCACAGAGGTATGGTGAAATATTTACATATATCCACTATTTATTTACACATAAGTACTGAGCAAAATGTAGGTCTTACAGTACCTGTGTTCTCTCTTTGCACAGTAATTCCTTTATTGCCCTATGTTGGCCGACAGCACGTTAGATTTAATTTCCACATGTTTGCAAATTATTTGATGATAGAAACTTCGTAAGTGTGAGGATAGCCTGTCTCTACTCATGCACAGTAAGATATCAGCTCTGAAGTATCCCAATCCAATAGATGCTCTTCGTGCTGTTGTGAGGGTGCTGGGGAACACTGGTGAGATTACAGCAGGGGAATCTCCTCGCAGTGTCCTTTTAGAAGCTTTAAGCCAAGGAAGAACAACACAAGTGTATGTTCTCAAAACTGAAGCGCTGATATTCTATTAAAGTGTGAGGAACTATAGAATTAATCCAATTTAACAGAGCTTGGAGGAAACCCTTCTTTTAGTGAGATCAAATACTGGACAGCTAACCTCCCAGGTCTGCTTCAGCCTAGCCAGATCTCCACCTCCAGCTTTACACAGTGCACTCAGACCAACCATGAGCTAAAGTATTTTGAATTGCTTTGATGTTACCCTTTGAAAATAGCAAGTCTTTTGATGTTTGTGACAGGGATTTTCAAGCTGCCATGTGAACACAGGCTAATATGTTACATGAAAGCTCTCAGCTCTTATGATTCACTCCAAACCCTTTCATTCCCAAGTTAGAGTAGCCTTTTCAGAGATGCATGCTCTGCTGCGTCCAATGTGAGTTGCCGTGCCGTTTGAAAGTAGCTGCTCCGCATGGACTTGGCACAGCAGCACATCTGGCTAACACTCATGTATTGCTCACATACATACTGCTTGAGGGCTGTTACCACGCCCAGTTAATAGTAAATCCATAAACAAGACAGGGGATGACAGCAATGAGTCAGTCTTATCATCTGACTTGCTGAGGACCCCAGCATGTGTGCTCACCCTCACTGTGACCCCAGCAGAGGCAAGCTGCATGTCAGACACTCAGATGTTGACATTAGAAGAAGGTGTAAGTGAATGTAAGCACATGGAGATGCTACTCACTGATTTCACATTGGTCTCCTTCATAGCCTGAAGGACAAATGCATTTTCCCAGGTAGAAACATGTTCCTCCATTGAAACACGTTGTTGTACAGTTTGCTGAAACAAACAGAACATGAATGAAGTCACTACTATGAACTCAGTCTGACTTGACCTTAGTGTTTCTGTTGCTCACTGTAAGTAAACATTAAACGTATTTTTAAATGCTGCATTAGTATCTTTTCATTTGGTTTACAAAGGAAGACTGAAATGTGGTTTCTTTCCTATATAATAGTTCACCATGGGCACACTCACAAGTCAATACAGAAGAAAGAGACAAATGAACAACACAGCAGTGAGCAGACTGTGTTATATCCTTATCAGTCCTCATATGTAAAGATCATTGAAGGATCAAGTCACTACTGCTATTGAAACTGTCAGTGTTTGACAAAAGCAGCACAACCTAGGACTGAAAGTTACTTCTGCAAGAGAATATGTCAGTCCACTTCTTAATTAACACCTCAACTAGCAAGGTGTTACTTCTTTTTTATCCTTCCTGAGCCACAATGTGGCAACAAAAAATGAATGGCTTGCTTATTTTCTTCCCGGTGACCAGATGCAGCAAGTTAATGCACCAAATAATCAGTAAAACTAATTTTACTCCAGGAAACATGAATACAGAGAGAGATAATTTTTTTCCCCTAGGCCAGAAGTGTAAGTGCATTTTGTGGTAGGTCTCACACCTTTCAGTGGATCAGCTAAAGTGATTATCTAAATTACCTTTCCTGAAGCTGGCATGTATGCATGCCAGAACATCCAGCTGCAAAAGCTTTACAAATCCCTACACTCCTCTAGCAGCTGATGGATTGTGATTGAGCATCTATTTGAAGAATCACAAAACTTCCAAAGCTACCTTAATTCATCACTTGCCTGATTTTCCAAAATCCTCTTCTAGAGGGATCACAGGATGTTAGGGGTTGGAAGAGAGCTCTGGAGATCTTCGAGTCCAACCCCACTGCCAGAGCAGGACCACAGAATCTAGCACAGGTTGCACAGGAATACATCCAGACAGGGCTTGAAAGTCTCCAGAGAAGGAGACTTTCACACAACCTCTCTGGGGAGCCTGTTCCAGTGCTCTGTCACCCTTACAGTAAAGAAATTCTTCCTCATGTTGAGGTGGAACTTCCTGTGCTGTAGTGTCCATCCATTGCCCCTTGTCCTGTCACAGGGCACAAATGAGCAGAGGTTGTTCCTTCCTTCCTGACACCCAGCCCTCATCTATTTATAACCATTTATTAGATGCTCTCTCAGTCTTCTCCTCTGCAGACTAAACAGCCCCAGCCTTTCCCCATCAGGCAGTGCTCCAGTCCCTTCATGATCCTTGTAGCCCTCTGTTGGACTCTCTCCAGTAGATCCCTGTCCCTCTTGAACTAGGAAGCCCAGAACTGGATGCAACATTCTAGATGGGGCCTCATTAGGGCAGAGTAGAGGGGGAGGAGAACCCCCCTCAAATCTGCTGGACACACTTCTGCTAATGCACCCCAGGATACCATAAGGGAACTAATGCAAATGAGTAAGGAGAGACTGCTGGATAGGATTCATGGGGAGCAGTTTCAGACAGCAGTTACCTTTGTCACAGTTGATGCCATAGAACCCTGGAGGGCAGATGCAGAGGCCAGGTGTAATGCAGAGCCCTCCGTTCATGCAGCGAGGAGCACACAATGCTGGGGAGAAGGAATAGCAGAAAAAACATTGCTGCTACAATAGCAACTGCCTACTTAAATACATGGCACAAAGACTCCCTAAGATGCTTTTCCTCCCGCTGAATGTTATTAGCACCTTTGCAATGCATCTCTGTTTAGTGGATTAGATCAACTACATCTCTGGTTTGTACCTCACCCTTTGTATACAGTGTTGCTAAACCAGTGAAGACTAAGTTCACATCTGGTTCCCTATCACAAAATGGTAGGGGTTGGAAGGGACCTCTGCGGATCATTTAGTTCAACTCTCCTTCTAAAGCAGGTCCACCTAGATGAGGTTACACAGGAACACAGCCAGGTAGGCTTTGAAAGTCTCCAGACATGGAGACTCCACGACCTCTCTGGGCATCTCTTCCAGTGCCCCATTATCCTCAAAGTAAAGAAGTTTTTCCTTATGTTTAGGTGAACTTCTTGTGTTCTAGTTTATGCTCATTGCCCCTTGACCTGTCACTCAGTGGGTACCACTGAAAAGAGCCCAGTCCCACCCTCTTGATACTTCCTTCTAAGTATTGATAAGATCCCTTCTCAGACTTCACCAGGCTAAACAGCCCAGATCTTTTAGCCTTTCCTAATAAGAGAGATGTTCCAACACCCAAATTATATTTATAACCCTTCACTGGACTATCTCCAATAGTTCCTTGTCTCTCCTGAACTGCAGAGCCCAGAACTGGACACAATACTCCAGATGTGGCCTAACGAGAGTAGACTAGAGCGGGAAGAGGTCCTCCCTCAGCCTGTTGATCAGACTCTTATTCATCCAAGTATGTAAGTAGATATTGCCTCTCCTACAGCTTAATTTCAAGTAGATGAGGCCAAAGTGCTCACCTACACTCTCTGGACATTTGAAGTTCCCCCAGAGCAGTCTCCTCTGTAACTGGACTGCAGTGCTGTAGCTGGTGCCTCAGCTCTGAAAATAGGACTATTCCTTTAGGGGCTGCACTTAGAAGTGTCAGTAATTCAATGGGGTTCCTAGGCAAGCTTTACAAGGAACCCTCCCTTCTCCCCCTGCATACCTGAGCATGAGCATAGCTACCTGCATTAGGGAAGGGAAACCTACTGTGTGGCTTAGTTTGGCAGTCAAACTGCCCAGCCTGTTCCCCATGAACCTTCTCCAGAGCATCTGCATGAGGTCAAGTAGGGGCACCAGACCATACATTTTGTGAAACTGATAGTGCTGCCCATCACTCATCTTTGTCTCTAGCTGAGTGGCAAACCCTCCTGGGCAAGGCCATGGAGTGAGAAGCAGCCACAGGCTTCTCCTTGCTGAGATTTGGAGGGGCTGTTTGTGAAGGATAAGAGAGTTTCTTAAACATGTAAGCTGTGCCATGTCAGCTGGTCTTCAGGCCAGAGAACAGTCTCTAATCCTTTGTACTTAATATTTTGGATGTAGCCAGAGTGTCTGGAAATTAATGATAGCATAGGAATAAGAAACCTATGGGCATGGTCTGCCACACCTCAAGCCACCCAAGGAGACCCACTGGGGTACAAGGAAGGAAAGCATAGGAAGAAGAGTTAATTTCCTCACCAAGTCACATCCCCTTTTCTGGTCCTTCCCTTCTGGAAATGTTGCTTGGGGCTATTAGCCACTAATGGAAGGGAAAAGGAGACATTTTTCCTTCATTTTCCCATCTTAATTGTCAGTCTGCCTCCAAATTAGATTTTATCTCCAAATAAACAAATGCAGGACAACTAAATCCTGTGCTTTGCTTCCCAGCTAGTCCTCATTAGCAGAATTTTATTTAATCTTTTTGCCAGATGAATCCCCTGGGAATACGGATCACTTTACTGTTGTGTCAGTTTTTGCTAAAAGCAATCTCCTAGAGATAAAACATTTTTCTTATAAGCAGCTAATGTTTCCATTAGACTGTGGATGATAACAGTAATTCTCTTAGATTGTGAACTCAAAACATATGAACCCTGCAGAATAGCCCAGTCTCAATTTTAGGAGAGGTTATTGTGTTGTAGCTACAGTTTTGTTGAACTTATGGTAAAGAAGACAGTTGAAAATTTTTTTGTATGATTACCTTTCTCACAGTGTGGTCCATAAAATCCATCTGGACACTGACAGATACGTCTTTCGTTGCAAAACCCTCCATTTCTGCATCCTCCTGGGCACTCAGCTTCACAAAATATAACAACAATCTTATCTGAGTATTACATACTTCAGCTGTCAGCCAATTCTTGGCTGGATCAATATATTACTTTGACACAATGGTAGAAGTATTTCACAGAATCACAGAACATTAGATGTTAGAAGAGACCTCCACAGATCATTGAGTCCAACCCCCTTGCCAAAAGCAGGATCCCAGAGAGTACTCTGCACAGGAATGCATCCAGGTGGGTTTTGAAAGTTTCCAGAGATGGAGACTCCACAGCCTCTCTGGGCAGCCTGTTCCCTTGCTCTAAAGAAATTTCTCTTCGTGTTGAGATGAAACCTTCTATGTTCAAGTTTGTATCCATTGCTCCTTGTCTTATTGCTGCACACCACTAAAAAGATATTAGTTTTCTCCACTTGACACCCACTCCTCATACATTTATAGACATTAATCAGATCTCTCAATATTACCTTCTGCAGACTAACCAGCCCCAGGTCTCTCAGTCTCTTTCCATAGGGGAGATGCTCAAGACCCCCAGCTATCCTTGTGGCTCTCTGTTTGACTCTTTCCAGCATATTTGCTGATAAATAGGCAAATCCTGACAGAAATGGAAGCTCAGCTAATGCCTTCTCAAGAGAAGTTAGTTGATTTCTTCTTAGTGAACAAATAGAGGTTTTATCACATCTTCAGAAAACCACACAATTTTCTTTTCATTGCTCTGCTGTTTTTTAAGTGCATGAGCCATGTGGATGTTCTGCTCAATGCTGCAGTTTCTCCACTGCATGGAAATGAGCAGGCAGTTTAGTGCAGGAGTTGTATTGCTGGTTAGACCTGCCCTCGTTATGCAGGACCAGTTTAAATTCTTGCCACCTTAAGCAGACCACAGTGCAATTTGCATTCCATTAATTACTACAGCTGTTGCTACTGAGGTGACAGAGTGATTAAATCTGTATCCAAATGAAAGAGTCAACTTCAAGGCTAAATGAAAAAAAAAAAAAAAATTAAAACAAAAAAGCCAGCAAGGAAGATGAAAGCATTGCTGCACAATGGTCCTGTATCTTCATCCAACTCTTATCTGTATCTCAACTATTGATCAAACGCTGGTAAAAGCATTTGGCAACACTGTCTGGACTATACCAAGGACAAGACATATGACTAGGTACCAGTAACATCAACAAAACACACCCAAGTCAATCAAACATGAGGTCAACTAAATTGAATCCCATGGAAACTCTGCTCTAGATAAGCCTGAGATATGGGCTAAATATAGACATACTGGCATCATGTTTTGGGTTTTTTCTCTTTAGTGCCACAGTGCTGTAAACATATGTGACTGACAACATCTGCCAACAGTATCCTCACCTCTTTTCCACCACCTCATCAGGAAGTGCTGGCACCTACCCCCCCTAGGCTGTAAAGAAGTTCCACTGATTCACACTGACTTCCAACTGCATAACACCCAAGTTCAAGCTGAAGCAGTCATAGTCTTTAATCTGCACTTGTTTAAACTGGCAAAGAGTGGCAGGATGTGTATAAATTCAGGAGAGGCTGCTTGCCTGAGACAATTTTGCAGCCCACAGCGATTCTTTAAACCTAACTCCTGTTAATACAGAGGAAATATAATCCTGGATTTTAAAAAATTGCATGATTCTCCCTATTTAAGTCAGATGACATATCTGTTAGACTCATATAGAAACAAACTTCTGTTTTTAAAAATGTATCTGATCGTTGGTTAGAGCTACAGGAAACTGCTATAGCTACAGAGTATTCTGCTGCACTCACGTAATAGCTCTCTCTTCAGTAGGATTACAGGATCACAGGATGTTAGGGGTTGGAAGGGACCTCTGGAGATCTTCGAGTCCAACCCCACTGCCAGAGCAGGACCATAGAATCTAGCACAGGTTGCACAGGAATACATCCAGACAGGGCTTGAAAGTCTCCAGAGAAGGAGACTTTCACACAACCTCTCTGGGGAGCCTGTTCCAGTGCTCTGTCACCCTTACAGTAAAGAAATTCTTCCTCACGTTGAGGTGGAACTTCCTGTACTGTAGTGTCCATCCACTGCCCCTTGTCCTGTCACAGGGTGCAAGTGATCAGAGGTTGTCCCTTCCTTCCTGACACCCAGACCTCATCTATTTATATTCATTTATTAGATGCCCTCTCAGTCTTCTCCTCTGCAGACTAAACAGTCCCAGGTCTCTCAGCCTTTCCTCATCAGACAGTTCCAGTCCCTTCATGATCCTTGTAGCCCTCTGTTGGACTCTCTCCAGTAGATCCCTGTCCCTCTTGAACTGGAGAACCCAGAACTGGATGCAATATTCCAGATAGGGCCTCATTAGGGCAAAGTAGAAGAGGAGGAGAATCATCCTTGATCTGCAGGACATACTCTTCTTAATGCAGCCTAGGGCTTTGAAGGGTAACTCTAAAGCCAAGCAAAAGGAAATCTTATGTACTGATCAGGTTGCTGGATACTGTGTACAACTGCCAAACAAACAAGAAAGAGAGAGGAGGAAAAGTGTAACTTTAAAATGCTCTCTATCCAAACCCATGGGTCCATGAAGCAACAAGCAGCACTTTAAAAGTGAAGCTGTTTATAGTAGCAGTAATAGTGATAAAGGCTTTTTGGTCTTACTGCAGTGCTACACTGTACTGTAGGACTCTTTCTGGAAATTCTGCTCTCTTTGTACCTGAATGCAGAGCTGCTATCCATTACAGAAAATGAATGCCTAAATGCATGCTATTTCAAACATAAACCCATGAAAGCATCTTTTGTGTGTGCCACGTCTTAGTCACAATAAATCCTCTCCTCTCCCACAAAATTGCTCCCTTGCTCCCCTCACTTCCTTTGGCAAGGGCCCTTCTGGATGACCAAGAATGGCTGGAAACAGTAACCAGGGCCCTGGCAGGAGGAACTGGTGCTCCTTGCCATGAACAATGTCTGTCAGAGGAGGGAAATTCACCCCTACTCTAACCCCAACCATTAAAGACATTCTCATTCTTTTCACCTTCTGTGCCAAAGCACTGTGGCGTCCACTTTATCGGAGAGAGGGCAGGAATGGGAGTCATCTCAGTATGTGCTGAGGTGAGAAAACTCCTTCCCTGCCCACGTCTAGAGTTTGGAAAATCATCCTTATGTCTCTCAGCAGGCTCCAGGAACAAAAGACTGGGACAATAATCACTTCCAACTTACCTAAGAGGCCATATGACGCAATATTACTAGATTGTTAAGTACCACATCTAATATCAAAATGATAACAACAACTAATAACTCAGAAATGATGAGTTGGATGAATGTTACTACTAAATTGAGTTTGGAGTCTACCCTGTTTGAGCTATATTTTCTGCAATACAGATCTGGAACTCTGCTGTCCATATTAGATCACCTCAACACTACTTCTGAAGTTTATTAAGTTCAATACTTTTGAACTGAATTGGAAAAAAAAAAACAAACCCAAACATAAATATCAAATGTTCTGTGATGTATTTGCATCAGACACATAATTCCATACATGAGATCCGATTGCCTTTGCTTCCATTAAGCTCCAAATTTTCTTTTGTGTTCCTCTGCCCACTTCTTCCCCTCCTCCAGTTTCTCTGGGCTAATTGGCAGCAGCAAGGCTTCAAAGAAGACAGGCAGACTTGCTGTTTAGGTGTAGTGAGGTTTCAAATAATAAACAGCTCCTGTTCCTGCTGCTTGCTCTTTGAAGCTGAACTACAGCAAATTAGTGTGAAGGAAAAAGAACAGAGAAAAAAAGTGTGGGACTGGGAATGAAGATTTAATAGAAGAGTAAAAATCTCACTCTGTACATCAGCCCTGTCATGGGTTAATTCGATACAATTGCACATGACATGGGAAATCTGCCTCGCCTTAGATACTGATTTTTCACTTTCCACAGCCTCACTTTAAAGTGATAATTATAGTTGTTTGCAGTTGTAGCAAATTGATCCAGGAAGTCTTACTGGATAGTATTTATGGTTGATTAAACAGGTTTCCTCCTGTCCAAGTAAACAGTGAAATAACTACACAGAATCACAGAATGGTTTGCGTTGCAAGTGACCTCCAAAGGTCATCTAATCCAAGCTCCTCTGCAGTCAGCAGGAACAGCCTCATCTAGATCAGGTTGCCCAGAGCCCTGTCCAGCCTCACCTTGGGTATCTCCAGGGATGTGGTCCCAACCATTTCCCTGGGCAACCCGTTCCAGTGTTGCACCACCCTCATAGTAAAGAGCCTGTTCCTAACATCCAATCTAAATCTGCTCTTCTCTTGTTTGAAGCCATCACCCCTCATCCTACCACCACAGGCCTTTGAAAACAGTCTCTCTCCAGCCTTCTTGTAGGCTCTCTTCAGGTACTGGAAGGCTGCTATTGGGTCTCCCCAGAGCCTCCTCTTTTCCAAGCTGAACAATCTCAGCTCCCTCAGCCTGTCATTGTAGAAGAGGTGCTCCAATCCCCTGGTAATTTTCATGGCCCTTCTTTGGACCCACTCCATCATCCCTTCACGGCGCCCCTCTTCTACCAGCACATTCTCTGCACACCTCCTGTTTGATGGCTGCTGGCATACAGGGCCAGCTTCCATCACCTCACCTGTATGCAAAGCCAAGAGTTTGCCACCTGAGCACCAGAGAAGGTAAAGCCAACTTCTGCAGAATTTTCTGATTTAGGATTTTTGCATTCAGTTTAGATATGCAAGCTGAGATTTAAGGGACTTGTGAACTATGGCATCAAATAGTACTAATTGAAGTCAGCATCCCCACTACAAACCCAGAAGTTTAGTTCTGCAAATATGTGCTATTTCTGTAAACATTAGCCTCAGCTTGTTTGCACAGGACTAGTTCTCCTCTAAGCACCTCAAATCAGGTGTTTCTCATATCACACATTTTTATGATCATCCTAGACACAGTAGCAGCGAACAGGAGAAATGCCACCAGCTTAGACTTCCAGAAGAGATCACAGAAACATTCTGGTTGGAAAAGGCTCTCAGGATCACCATGTACAAGTGACACCCCTACTCTATAATGTTCACCCCTAAACCATATCACCAAGCACCACATCCAAATAAACTCTTGATACATCCAGGGTTGGTGACTCCACCACCTCCTGGGCAGCTCATTCCAATGCCTGACCACTCTTTCCAAGAAAAAAGGTTTCCTAATGTCCAGTCTAAATGCAGTCACAGTTGGAGGCCATTCCCTCTTATTCTATCATTACCAGCACCAAACTCTTCACAAGGTAGCTGTAGACAGCAATGAGGTCTCCCCTCAGCCTCCTCTTTTTCAAACCAAACAGCCCCAGCTCCTTCAGTCACTCTTCATTAGATTTATTCTCCAGGCTCTTCCCCAGCTTGGTTGCCCTCCTCTGCACTTGCTCCAGCACCTCAACATCCCTCTTGTATTGAGGTGCCCAAAACTAAACACAATACTTGAGGAGATGGATCTGACAGTAAGAAAAAAGGTTAGTAAACACATGGTAAATGAACAGCAAACCTACAGACAGAGCCAGAACAGCTTGGCATTCACCATCATTATTACACGTTGTGTGACCACTTAATTCCATCTCATCTAGTCCTTACACTGAATGAATCATACAAAAGATGGGTGACTTGGTCTCACAGTATTCCAGGATGTTCTCTTTAGTGTTACCTTGCTGACAGGTTTTAAAGAAGATGGCGTTCTGAGGAGTCTGGAGGATAATATTGCCTTCTGAATTCATTATTATCACGTTCACTTCAAATGCAGCAACCCCATCTTGTTTGCCAAGGCAAGGAAATCCAACCTGAACAACTTAAAGGAGAAAAGGAGCATAATAACAACATTTATATTTATGAGCATATATGTCTACATACATTTAAAAGCATACATCAAAATACAAATCCTAGCTATATTTCAGCTTTAGTGCAATGCTGTTGATGAAAATCCGTAATACAGAGAATACAGACATCACTTTATTTATAGGCAGCTCTAGGACTGGAAATAAAGCAGCACAGCACAGGAGATGAGCTTCTGTTCATTTGCTGACATCACCCCAACAGGCTACAGTACAGAAAGCCATCTTCAAACAAACATACTTTTGCTTGCAAACAAAGCAATTACTTACATGGAGTTCTCTAAAAATACACCTAAACAAGCTGGAAGCCTACATTTCATTTTCTAAGCTGAGTTGATCACTTTTTTAGTCCAAATTTTGCATGCTCTTGTATGACTTCTGCAAAAACATCTTACATAGTTTGGGGGGGAAAAAAAAAAGACGTTAATTTAGATTTTTTTTTTCTGGTTTGGATATTGCAATTCATACTTAAAGAAGACACTGATTTGAACAAAACTTGTTCCATAAGTGCTGGCAAGATGGTACACTTGATAAACGAGATCATGGGTGCACATCTTTAAAACCAAAATGCAGGCATCACTTCAACAGAACTTTTAAAGTATAGTGATATTTGGAGATTGCCTTTCCAGGAAAGGTATTCAAACACTTTTTAACTACAAAGAGTTTAAATAAATAATTAAGGCAAATAAGTCTGAAGTATTTTAACGAGGAAGCAAGTCCAGCACCTCAGAGCTATGGAGTGCTCTGCTGTGACTGCCACAAGTGATCATAACTAATATTCAGATGAAATTATTTTATCTCTTTTCTTCAAAATTGGTTCTTCCTAGCTGCTTTATGAATTTGATCCAGATAATAGAAATTGATAATTCATTTCTTCTGAAGTTGGTCTGAGATTTTAGAATCAAATATTGAATCACAGAATCACAGAATGGTAAGGTTGGAAGGGACCTCAAGGATCATCTAGTTCCAACCCCCTGCCATAGGCAGGGATACCTCCCACTAGTACAGCTCACTCAAGGCCTCATCCAATCTGGCCTTGAACACCTCCAGGGAGGGAGCATCCACAACCTCCCTGGGCAATCTGTTCCAGTGCCTCACCACCCTCACTGTAAAGAACTTCCTCCTAACATCCAGTCTAAATCTCCCCTCTGCCAGTTTAAGCCCATTGCCCCTTGTCCTGTCATTGCAGGACCTTGTAAATAGTCCCTCCCCATCCTTCCTGTAGTCCCCCTTCAGATACTGGAAGGCTACTACAAGGTCTCCTCGAAGCCTTCTCTTCTCCAGGCTGAAGAGCCCCAACTCTCTCAGCCTGTCCTCATAGGAGAGCTGCTGCAGCCCTCTGATCATCTTTGTGGCCCTCCTCTGGACCCACTCCAACACTTCCATGTCCTTCCTGTGCTGAGGGCTCCAGAACTGCACACAGTACTCCAGGTGGGGTCTGACGAGAGCAGAGTAAAGGGGTAGAATCCCCTCCCTTGCCCTGCTAGCCACACTTCTCTTGATGCAGCTGTTGAGCTAACAGTGCTACATTTGGCTGTCTTAAAATTGCTTGTTATACAAAATTCTGCAAGTCTTAATCGGGCCATTTTTTGTTACTTGTTGCACCAATGCAATACAGACTCATTTGCTGTTGAAACACGTTCTGCTTCTGGTAAACCCTGCCACCTGAAAGGTCTGTTGCAGTTTTCATGGCAAAGCAACTGCATCGTTGAAGCACTTTCACACCCATCTTTTGAAAAAGTGTTGAAAAAGGCATGTAACCATGTGGTAAGAAGGAAACTCTTACAGTGCATTAAATACAGTTTAAATGCAGTAAACCTCTTAAAGTGTAGTAAACTTCTTACAGTGCAAATGCAGGGAATCAGTGTTTGTACTGGGATATGTGTAACTTAGCTGAGCAAATTGCAATGGGGAGAGAAATATGGCAGGAGTTTAACAACGGCACTATCGTTGTACCCAGTCTTCACTGAATCAACAGCAAATCCCTGAACTCTGAGATTTGGTTATGGGTTTAAATGCCTGGG
This sequence comes from Eubucco bourcierii, assembly GCA_013396675.1. Taxonomy (NCBI): domain Eukaryota; kingdom Metazoa; phylum Chordata; class Aves; order Piciformes; family Ramphastidae; genus Eubucco; species Eubucco bourcierii. The sequence goes on from VWZE01002400.1 coordinate 56,849, forward strand.
GCAAAGATCAGGAATGCACCTCTTAGAGTTAAAGTCCAAGGGGATAGGTCAAAAACCTCTTATTTCAGCACAGAACCTCAGAATATATCTGGTTGGAAGAGACCTCAAAGATCATCCAAGTCCAGCCCTTGATTCAGCACTGAAGGGTCAACACTAAACCATGTTCCTAAGCACCAGGTTCACATGCCCCTTGAACATCCCCACTCTCTACCCTAGAAGCATCTGTATATTCAGAGTCTCATATGCCTGAACTTCTAGACACATAGAAATGCAGAAAATGACCTTCCTGTGATAAATAATCTCTGTGTTGGTTCAGAGATGAAACAATGTCCTTAAACTCTTTCCACAGCCCTGCTTTTTTATGCTTGTTTGATAATGCTAAGAATGCACTAAGTGCACTACAGTCAAAACAAAGCGCAGAGCAGAAGTCCCTTGCATCCAGAACCAAGGCTGTGAGCTCCTGTGGGCTTACTCAAGTGCAGAGCTGGGCTGCGTCAGGGCAAACCTCAGGTCTGGTCCCATCTTCCCAGATTCAGGATACGGTTTACATTTGCCTATCACTGGCTAAGAAGTAGAGGGAATCTTAGGCCTTCTCTCTGCCATCTATCATCCCACCACTAGGCCCCAGAACTGCCTCTCCTGCATAATGATATTTCTGCATCCTCTGGAGTGTTTGCACCCAAGGCTTCGGAGACTGGACTAGCAGGAGGTAGGGGACCTTGGAGTCCTGGTGAGCAGCAAGTTCTCCACAGGACAGCAATGTGTCCTTGTGGCCAAGAAAGCCAGTGGTATCCTGAGGTGCATCGAGAAGTGTGTCCAGCAGGGAGGCATTTTGGTCTAGCCTTTATAGATAGCTAACAATTAAAGCAGAAATTAGCTTACATCAGAGCACACTGAGTGCAAAGCTTCCCACACATCTCACCTGTTTTATATAGAGATACAAAAGATACTTAGCAAGAACTTTGCTTTTGTGATACCTTTAGTTGCTACTGAATCGTCTTTACCTGACGATTTACCAGGCTTGCACCCATTTAAACTCTGGCAATGAGCGTACAAATATTACAGCGCTCTTCATCCAAATCAATTTCAAATATCATTTATGCAATCCACACTGAATGGAGAGACAAATCACTGATGTTAAATTCCAGATGTTACAGTAAAAAGCTGTGCTGCAACATCACTTCATTGGTATTCTACTACAAGCTGTAAATGGAAGATATCAAACACTAATTTTCAGAATTTAGTAATTGAAAAAGAGAAGAGAAAGGAAGACTCATCAAAGACATAAACTTGTATATCAGTGTTCCACTTGCAGCCCCATCCTCCTGTTCCATTTCTCACCTCTCTCCCATTTTATCCCACATTGGCTAAGGCTGATTATGAACCCATGATCACAAAGACACTGATGTCACTCAGATCCACATTTCTGCTTTCTGCCAGGGACTACCACATTAGCCTTGGAACAGATCATGTAAATTGCTCTTCACTCACTTCAGAGCAAAGAGGATTTGATATTCTCATGAAAAGCTTTTTTACTCCACCTGGTTCACTGAGGTGCTTCTGGAGCACTCACGTTGGTTTGGGCTCAGCCCCTAACATGGAGCTATAAGCTCCTGTGGGGGAGTAAGAATACACAGCTAAGGGAAAAGTGGTAAATGATAATACCTTGAATCAGAAGTTGCACCTTTTAGCTGAATGCCTGATGGCAACAGCTGACCCTAACTGAAGGTAAAACCACTCACAAACTGCAACCTCTGATAAGCAGAATAATTTTATAACTTGATCCTTACAGTGATCAAAGATTTTGCTTCTGGAAAGTTGTTTCAAATATTATCAATAATAATATTCATGCACCTGAATTTTATCAACAATTCTGCACAAGTTTCTGCTGATTTATGTACACATAAAAGCTTTGTGTGACTTGGTTCAGACAAAATATGCTGCTGCAGTCAGGCAAGGCACTCACAAACTGCTCAGCATCAAGCACTGTAGCAAGCATTTCTTTAGCAATAAGCTTCAGAACTTCAATCTGTAATAAAATATTTATACTTTACTGGCTGTGGAATTTTTTTTTTTACAGGAACACAGTTTGTAATATCAACAGCACAAACCTGATGCCTTATGAGGAACTGTTCCCAGCAGAGGGATATTTATAGTTGGATCAGCCATTATGCCTTTATCCAAAGAGCGCAAGGACAAGAACTCATAGAAGTACTCAGCCTGTGATAAAATACACGAAAATTTGATATGCATTTTAATTGCATTCACAGAAACAAACTATTTAGTATATAAACTTGGTAGAAAATACTACACTTTTCATCATACTATTCACTGGATTTGTTTCTATTACTTCCCTGAGTTGTTCTTCACTGAAGCATCATTTGCAGATGGTTTCCTCTTCAGAGACTGCGAGTGGCTATATGGTAGTCAGGACACAGCATAGCACCAAGGAAAATGACACGTGTGCAGTGAACAAATATGATATAAGAAAGATATTTTTTCCAGCCCACACCTTTTATCTGGCAGAACACAAAAAATATATGAACATCAAGTTAATTCTTAAAGTTATCTTTTGGGTGGAATCTCCCTGGAACTGACTAGTGAGCCTACCTGCACCACAAACACGGGCATAAATGACATACTGTGGTGGGTTTAGAGTTAACTCTCTAGCTTCATTAGAATTCACAAATGTTGAATAGAAGAAAGGGTAGAAAGTAAATAAGGCAAGAGACTGGATGTAAAAGGAAAATAATAGCTAAGTCTGTATCATTCCATTCATTTGCTGCTTAGGATAAAAGTCTGCTGTATAAATATTTTCTCTCCTTGCTTCTCTACCCTGACTGCTGATAGCTGGCTGGCTACATTAACCTTGGCTGAGCAGATAAGTGAAGCCTGATTTCTCTCTGTTGGGAGAGCTATTCCTTTGTTCCCCTGTCCAGGGGGTGGGAGAACAATTTGAGGGGTTTTTCAGTGTTATTTCTGAATTGCAAATAGTTGTAAATAATTGTAAATATAGGTAAATGTATTTTGTACCTATTGTATTGTATTTTATGCTTTTAGGTTTTAGTTTTGCTGTAAAATACAGCTTCATATTGCTTCCAAACTTTCTGAGCTGGTCTGGTGATTATATTTTGGGGGTAATTTCAACCCACCACACATACTCATGATGCCAACTGCAGCATGAGAATATCTGAGCTTGCCCTTGGCTTGAGCTTGCCCAGCACAGCCCATCGCCTTGGGGAAACAGTGCCAGCCAACTGAATAGCCACGTTACTGGAGTGCCATGCTAGGACAGATACCTTATTCAGAGCTCTAACACTGTCTTGTTCAACTTTAGCTCATTAAGTTGTTCCAAGGGTGGAGTTGAGAGCCTTCCTACTGTGTTGTCTTCATGTCACTCATTATTAACCATAACATAATTGATTTGTTTTGGTGATACCTAGAAGGTGTTGGCATGACTTAAAAAAATGCTTTCCCTCCGCCTTCATCCTACTCCTGATATACAGCTCCACTGTGGCACAGACTGTAGGTTTTGGTACTTTCTTCCAGGGGGCTCTGTCCTCTCTTTCGAGTCATCCATTCAACATTTCTTCATATTCAATGTAAAGTGACATCATGCATCTGCAGTGTAACTCCACACACCGTGTACACCTGAAATGTATGCATCTTAGCAAGTCACTGAAGGTTTCCACTGCTGTCAGTGGCACGGTTGCTGGTGTGCAGATCAAGCAGAAATGAACTTTTTCCTTCAAGTCTGACTTCTCATTTACGCTGCAGCATATGAGAGATCACAGCCAATGGCACCTGCTGCTTTTGGAAACGCACTTGAGACCTTAGAATGGGTACTGGTAAAAATGTGTCTTCATCCAGCAACTCACTGATAGTAAGCAGTGTTATTATGACTGCTTTTTAGCTACAACAGTGAAACAAAGAGAGATTAAAGCCAAAATTTTATTCAACATTTGTGTTGATTAATGATACTCAATTTATGACAGCAGTCATGTCCTTAGCCAGAATATTCTGCTTTTTCTCCTGTAATATCTTGGTTCCCTGGTACAAGGAAGATGTGGACTTACTGGAACAAGACCATTAAGGACACAAAGATGACCACGGGACTGGGAACATGTGACATAAAGGGAGAGCCTGACCATTAAGTCTGGAGAAGGCTGAGGGGAAGTCTAATCAATTTGTGTAAGTAGCTGAATGGAGGGTATAAAGACGATGAAGTCAGGCTTTGCTAAGTGATGCCCAGTAATAGGACACGGGGAAATGAGTACAATACAGAAAAGTTCATCTGAACCTGAGAAAACACCTTTTTACTGTGCTGGTGACTGAGGAATGGGTAAAGGTTACCCAAAGAGGTTGTGAATCCTCCATCTATGAAGATATTCGAAACTCAGCACGGTACTGGGTAAGCGGTTTGAGGTAAGTATACTTCTGCAGAGGGGTGGACTAGATCATCTTGAGATCAGTCTGTTTGGTCTTGTGTCAGACTCAGGCCTTTTGTGATGCTGTGCTCTGTTAATTGGAGTAAAAGCCTTGGCAGAGCGTACAAAACCATCTCCCTTAGCTATTGATGGTACCAGCAAAACACTCATGGGCTGGGTTCATCAAGAAACTCCTCATAGGAACAGCCAGGTTGGAAGAGACTTCCAAGATCATCCAGTCCAACCTATCACTCAGCCCTATCCAATCAAACAGATCATTGCACTAAGTGCCCCATTCAGTCTTTTCTTGAACACCTCCAGGGACAGTAACTCCACCACCTCCCTGGGCAGCCCATTCCAATGGCAAATCACTCTCTCTGGGAAGAACTTCCTCCTAATATACAACATATACCTACCCTGGCACAACTTGAGACTGTGTCCCCTTGTTCTGTTATTGCCTAGGAGAAGAGACCAACCCTCACCTGGCTACAGCCTTCTTTCAGGTAGTTGTAGACAGCAATGAGGCCATCCCTAAGCCTCCTCCTTTCCAGGCTAAACAACCCCAGTTCCCTCATCCTCTCCTCACAGGGTTGTGCTCCAGGCCCCTCAGCAGCTTCATCACACTTTTCTGGACATGTTCCAGTACCTCAACATCTCTCT
>VWZE01002402.1:30997-63579 GCA_013396675.1 Eubucco bourcierii
TGATTCCATGACTCTGTGATTCCATGATTCTATGACTCTGTGATTCTATGACTCTGTGATTCTATGATTCTATGACTCTGTGACTGTGACTCTGATTCTATGATTCTATTACTCTATTATTCTGACTCTGGGACTCTATGATTCTAGGATTCTAGGATTCTATGACTGTATGACTATGACTCTATGACTCTATGATTCTGTGATTCTGTGATTCTATGACTCTGTGACTATGATTCTATGACTCTATGATTCTGTGATTCTATGATTCTATGACTCTGACTCTGTGACTATAACTCTATGATTCTATGACTCTATGATTCTATGATTCTATGACTATGGCTCTATGATTCTATGACTCTATGACTCTATTATTCTATGACTCTATGATTCTATGACTCTATGATTCTATGATTCTATGACTCTCTGTGACTGATTCTATGATTCTATTATTCTATTATTCTGACTCTGGGACTCTATGATTCTGTGATTCTATGACTCTGTGACTATGACTCTATGACTATGATTCTGTGATTCTGTGATTCTATGACTCTGTGACTATGATTCTATGACTGTGATTCTGTGATTCTATGATTCTATGACTCTGACTCTGTGACTATGACTCTATGATTCTATGATTCTATGACTGTGGCTCTATGATTCTATGACTCTATGACTCTATTATTCTATGACTCTATGACTCTATGATTCTATGATTCTATGATTCTATGACTCTCTGTGACTGATTCTATTATTCTATTATTCTATTATTCTGACTCTGGGACTCTATGATTCTGTGATTCTATGACTCTGTGACTATGACTCTATGACTATGATTCTGTGATTCTGTGATTCTATGACTCTGTGACTATGATTCTATGACTGTGATTCTGTGATTCTATGATTCTATGACTCTGTGATTCTATGATTCTATGATTCTATGATTCTATGATTCTATGACTGTGATTCTATGATTCTATGACTATGGCTCTATGATTCTATGACTCTATGACTATTATTCTATTATTCTATGACTCTATGATTCTATGACTATGATTCTATGACTCTATGATTCTATGACATTATGATTCTGTGACTCTATGATTCTATGACATGATTCTATGACATTATGATTCTGTGACTATGATTCTATGACTATGATTCTATGACTCTATGATTCTATGACATTATGATTCTGTGACTCTATGATTCTGTGACTCTATGATTCTATGATTCTATCTTTGCTCTGTGGTAGAAAAGATTTTATCACTCTTTGCTATCCCCCTAGAAAAAGAAAATTAAATGGAGAGATGATCAGCAGAAACATAGGATTCAGCAGCAACTCCACTGTCACAAAACCAGCCAGCCTTTGCAGCTCTTGCTTTAGATGAAGGATTGGAACTCCTCTTCCTCCTCACTGCCTTGTGCCACTGGACAGGAAAGCTCACGTTGTACTCATCCTGGGAACAGAAGGAACAGTTCTTTAGTGCTGACAAACTGATACCATTCACAAGTGCTGCCAATTCAAATTAGGAAGATGGTGGAGGTACAAGGAGTGTGGGCAGCTTAACTAAACTGGCAAGCTTCTGGAAAAGGTGTGTGTGGGGGGGGGAAGGCTGAATTTGTATGCAGTCAGCAGAGCTCCTAAGGCAGAGAAATCAGTGGCCAGGAGCACAAGTGTGCCTCAGACACGTCTCATCCAGTGCTCAGGTGGATTTTTGTCCTCCACCTAAGCATTCTAACAGCCAATGTGTTGCTTTGCATATAGGAGAGTCATTTAAATTTTGCCAGAACAAGGAGATCATTACCAGAAAGGTCATTACCAGAAAGGTCCATGGAGATGCTGAGAGGGCTGCAGCAGCTCTGCTGTAAGAACAGGCTAAGAGAGTTGGGGCTCTGCAGCCTGGAGAAGAGAAGGCTTCCAGGAGAGCTTGGAGTAGCCTTCCAAGATATGAAGGGGGCTGCAGAAAGGCTGGGGAGGGACTATTGACAAGGTCTGGGAATGACAGGACAAAGGGGCAACGGGTTTGAAGTGGCAGGAGGGAGATTGAAACTGGATGTTAGGAGAAAGTTATTTGCAGTGAGGGTGGTGAGACACTGGCACAGGTTGCCCAGGGAGGTTGTGGAGCACAGAATCACCCAATGTGATCTTTGATCACAACCTCCACAACCTCCCTGGAGATGTTCAAGGCCAGGTTAGATGAGGCCTTGAATGCCCTGTCCTAGTGGGAGATGTCCCTGCCTATGCCTATGGCAGGGGGTTGGAACTAGATGATCCTTGAGGTCCCTTCCAACCTTACCATTCCATGATTTTAAGATCCTTACAAACAGCATGAATTAACCTATTCTGTAGAAACACAAACCCTTGAAGGTGTTTTGGTTTTTTTGGTGGTTTTTTTTTTTTTTTTTTTTAATTTTGTTTCATTTCTCAGTTGATTTTATATTGTTTCATTTCTCAGTTGCAGTATCAGCTGAAAAAAATCATCTTAAGTGTTACAGTATGGTTGTGATGATCTTGTTCCCATACTGAAACAAGAAGGAAAGCTCAGTGTTGTTCTTCCTCTTTATTTCACAACAGATGTGTATGTAGAAATGGATGAGTAAGAGGTTTTTGTAAATGCCAGGCCAGTCTTGAATGCTGGTGGTGAAAGATGATAGCCTCATCATCCCAAAAGCTCTGAGGAGACTTTATTGTGGCCTTCCAGTATCTGAAGGAGGCTACAGGAAAGCTGGGGAGACACTTTCTAGGGTGTTGGTTAGTGATAGGAATGAGGGGAATTGATCCAAGCTAGAGGAGGGGAGATTTAGATTAGACATTAGGAAGAAGTTTTTCAGCATGAGGGTGGTGAGACACTGGAGCAGGTTGCCAGGGAGGTGGTGGAAGCTTCATCCCTGGAGGTGTTTAAGGCCAGGCTGGATGTGGCTCTGGGCAACCTGATCTAGTATGAGGTGTCCCTGCCCATTGCAGGGGGGTTGGAACTGGCTGATCCTTGTGGTCCCTTCCAGCCCTGACAATTCTGTGACTTTATGAAATCAAACTGCTGCCCACTAGACACATTCATATTTGCAAGACCACTTCAATTTGGTGATGCATTTGATGACACAGAGGGCTTGAACCAAGGCTTCCTGAAACAGAGCCTCCAACTACGTATTCCTGTTTGATATCTCCCTCAGTGCCTACAGGGTAATAAATTAATTTCTCCTCTTGGCTCCATGAAAGAAGACTGTAATTACATTGTCAACATTGATCTGGATGAGGGCATCAAGTCAGGCACCAGCAAATTTGCAGCTGACCCCAGGCTGGGGGCTGATGTTGCTGGGTTGGAGGGCAGAAGGGCTCTGCAGCAGGACCTCGACCGCCTGCACAGATGGGCAGAGTCCAAGGGGATGGAGCTCAACAAATCCAAGTGCCAGGTGCTGCACTTTGGCCACAACAACCCCATGCAGAGCTACAGGCTGGGGTGGGAGTGGCTGGAGAGCAGCCAAACAGAAAGGGATCTGGGGGTGCTGATTGACACCCACCTGAACATGAGCCAGCAGTGTGCCCAGGTGGCCAAGAAGGCCAATGGCATCCTGGCCTGCATCAGCAATAGTGTGGCCAGCAGGAGCAGGGAGCTCATTCTCCCCCTGGACTCTGCACTGCTTAGGCCACACCTTGAGTCCTGTGTCCAGTTCTGGGCCCCTCCATTGAAGAAGGACATTGAGGTGCTTGAGTGTGTCCAGAGAAGGGCAACGAGGCTGGGGAGAGGCCTGGAGCACAGCCCTATGGAGAGAGGCTGAGGGAGCTGGGATTGGTTAGCCTGGAGAAGAGGAGGCTCAGGGGAGACCTTCTTGCTGTCTCCAGCTACCTGAAGGGTGGTTGTGGCCAGGAGGAGGTTGCTTTCTTCTCTCAGGCAAGCAGCAGCAGAACAAGAGGACACAGTCTCAAGCTGTGCCAGGGGAAGTTTAGGCTGGAGGTGAGGAGAAAGTTCTTGCCTGAGAGAGTCATTGACTGCTGGAATGGGCTGCCCAGGGAGGTGGTGGAGTCAGCGTCCCTGGAGGTGTTCAAGGCAGGTTTGGACGTGGCACTTGGTGCCATGGTCTGGTCTTGAGGGCTGTGGTGATGGTTTGGACTTGATGAGCTTTGAGGTCTCTTCCAACCTTGGTGATACTGTGATCCTGTGAACAGTTTCAGCATGGCCAATCCAAACCATTTGGCTGCACCAAACATGCTCTGCCACTGGAAGAGATGAATGAATACCAAAGAGGTTTGATTTTTAGTTAACCAGCAGTGGGATTGTCAAACTATTCACCTCTGGCCAAATTCGGCTCTATTGACATCAGCAGTAAGAACTCTAAATTTCAGAAGGACTGGAAAGAAGCCAGTTCTGAATACTTCTGCAAAACAAAACAAATAAACAAAAAAAAAACACCCTACCCTAAAATAAAATAAAATATTTATTAAAAAAATAATTTAAAATGACTTCCAAACATGCAATTTATAGAATCTACCATGAGGAATTCTGCCAGAACAGAGCTGCAAGGCAGCTGGGAGTAAAAAGCAAACAGATGATCCATACCATGATAGCTTTATTGGAGCTTTTTAACCTGACAACTGCAGATAATTTGCTTGGAAGGAGAAAAAGAATTCATCCCCATCCCTCTTTTCAATGCATGAAACATTCACCTCCTGATTTATTTATTTCTTTGCAACAAGGAAATGGCAACAGCAATTTGCACTACTGGATTTTATGCAAGACTCTCTCAGGCAGTCCAACACATGCTCAAGGCAATAAAAACATGCAAGGAAGTGTGTAAAAATCCAACAGAATAAAACCAAAAGCACTTCAGTCAGAGTTTATAACCACTTTTAAAGGTGCTGCTTACAAATTGCAAGGGATTTTTATTTTTTCTCTCTGTGCTCACACAAAGATACACACAAAGAAACTGAATCATACTCTTAAGGCAGGCTGTAATAATACAATTACCCTAAATAAAAGTGGTGGAAAGGGAATAATTAGCAATTAGCCTGCAGAAGCCACAGTAGAAGGATGGATCGCTTATCTGGAAGAATAAAAATGATTGTTCTTAAAGCAACAAGCAAAGGCAGTGCAGAGGAAAAGGTGTGAGTCAAACCAGAGACCTGTGATGCCCTGATGGAGATGGTCAAAGAGTTTAGGTAAACAGCCTGAGGATGAGTGAGGAATGGCATAAATAACCCAGCTTTATGTAACACCAAACCTTCAGGCCTTGTAGCAAGGAATGGTGAGGAGGAGCTGCTGGGGAAAGGTAGAGGCAAGACTGCAGCTAGAACCTGAAATCATTTGAGATGATCAGGTGAGCTGCCTGGTGGGTGTGGGGAGGCCTGTGGATGTGGTCTACCTGGACTTCAGCAGGGCCTTTGACATTTTCCCCCACAGCAAACTGCTGGCTAAGCTGTCAGCTCGTGGCTTGGATGCCAACACTCTGTGCTGGGTTAGGAACTGGCTGGAGGGCAGAGCCCAGAGAGTGGTGGTGAATGGTGCCACATGCAGCTGGAGGCCGGGCACTAGCGGTGTGCCCCAGGGATCAGTGCTGGGCCCCATCCTCTGGAACATCTTCAGTGATGATCTGGACGAGGGCATCGAGTCAGGCACCAGCAAATTTGCAGCTGACCCCAAGCTGGGGGCTGATGTTGCTGGGTTGGAGGGCAGAAGGGCTCTGCAGCAGGACCTCGACCACCTGCACAGATGGGCAGAGTCCAAGGGGATGGAGCTCAACAAATCCAGGAGGCTGGAGCCAGGCTCTGCTGGGTGATGCCCAGGGACAGCACAAGGGGCACTGGGTGGAAGCTGAGNAATTCAGGGGGACCTCAAAACTGTCTTCCAGTACCTGAAGAGGTCCTTTAGGAAGGCTGCAGAGGGACTTTGCATCAGAGTGTCTAGAGACAGGACAAGGGGGAGTGGTGTGAAGCTGAGAGAGAGCAGAGTTAGACTGAAGCTGAGGAAGAAGTTCTTCAGGAGAGTGGTGAGAGTCTGGCACAGGCTGCCCAGGGAGGCTGTGGCTGCCTCCTGCCTGGGGGTGTTGCAGGCCAGGTTGGATGAGTCCTTGTTGAGCTGAGTCTAGTTGAGAGGTGTCCCTGGGCATGGCAGGGGAGGTTGGAGGAGATGACCTCTAGGGTCCCTGGAAGCCTTTCTACTATACTTTGAATGAGTGTGTCCCTGCCCAGGGTGGGGAGCTTGGAGCAGATGATCTCTGAGGTCCCTCCCAACCCAAGCCATCCTGTGATACCTACTGTGGACTCGGCAGTGTATAGTGCACGAGCCAGGTGCTGCTAACTCCATTATGGAAGTATGACAATGGCAGCCAATTTTCCCTTCCTGCTCACCTCTAAAATACGCTGCCTGTAGGCATGGCAAGGAAGAAAAAAACCACTTTTTTTTGTTTGGTAATTTTAAAATATCAGTTTAATACTGCCTGTACTGCTAAGCATTAATCACAGTCACACAGAGAGCTACAAGGCAGAGTCAATATCTCCCCATGTCTAAGACTTGTGTTTGCTTTGTTGAGAGCATCTGATTTTGTAATTCGTTCAGCTCACACACACCTATCCCACACTGCTCACTAAAAGCTGTTGTTTCTCCAAGCTGCTGTCAGATTAAGACAGGGTTTCAGCATTTCATAGAATCACTGAATGGTTTTCCTTTTCTACCTCTTTTTTTCTTTCTCTCTCTTTCTTTGTCTCTTGCTCCCTTTAGCTATCCCTGTTTCTTTTTTCTTTCTCTTTTTATCTCTTTCTCCCTCTGTCTCTCTTATCTTTCTCTTCTTTCTCTGTCTCTGTCTCTATTTCTTTATTTTTCTTTTATCTATTTCTTTCTTCTCTTTATTTCTTTCTCTCTGTTTTTCTATCTCCATTTCTCTTTCTTTTCTCTTTCTTTTTTTCTTTCTTTGTCTCTATTTCTTTCTTTCTTTCTCTTTATCTCTCTTTTTGTCTCTTTATCTATTTCTTTTTGTCTCTTTATGTTTCTATCTTTTCTCTTTTTCTTTCCACTTTTTCTTTCTCTCTCTTTTCTTTCTCTTTCTCTTAATTTTTCTATTTGTCACTGTATCTCTTTTTCTCTCTTTCTATTTCTCTTTCTTTTTACTTACCTTTTTCTTTCTCTCTCTCCGCTTCTTTCTATCTCTTTCTCTTTTTCTTTTTCTTTTTCTATCTAGTTCCATTTCTTTTTCTCTCCCTCTCTTTCCACTTTTCAATTCTCTTTCATTCCTTTCTCTTTGTCTGTCTCTTTCCATTTCTTTTTCTTTCTCTTTCTCTGTCTCTTTCCATTTCTTCTTCTTTCTCTATCTCTTTCCATTTCTTTTTCTTTCTCTTTCTATCTCTTTCCATTTCTTTTTCTTTCTATCTCTTTCCATTTCTTTTTCTTTCTATCTCTTTCCATTTCTTTTTCTTTCTCTTTCTCTCTTTCCATTTCTTTTTCTTTCTCTATCTCTTTCCATTTTTTTATTTCTCTCTTTATCTCTTTCCATTTCTTTTTCTTTCTCTCTTTATCTCTTTCCACTTCTTTTTCTTTCTCTCTTTTTGTCTCTTTCCATTTCTTTCTCTTTTTCTTTCTCTATCTCTCTCTCTTTCTCTCTCTATCATTTCTTTTTTTCTCTCATTCTCTCCCACATAGCAGAGGACAGACACCACATAACCAAACTGAAACATCAGTAGTGAAGACTACAAGGGAAGTTTTGAGCAAACCCATGGGTATCTGAAAAATGCCAAACTCATCCTGTGTCACAGCACACCAGCAGCTCTGAGCCATGTTGGACCTAAAATGAGCATCTTGAGTCTGAGTGTGTGGGAAAGAGCAGATTATTTCTGGAGCCAGGCTGCAGCCTTCTATCTGCTTTACTTGGCTTTATTCCCTTCTGCCTACTTTGCCAGTAAAGTATGGTGTAAGTGTTTCATGTTGATACTTTGGAGTTAAAAAACAATGAAGTGGTGAACCTAATAGGATCCATTACTAAACCTCTGAGGACATTTTACAGTTCACAGTCTTGTCAAGTAGCTCACAGAGATTATTTTCTATAGAGTTGCTATTGATTTTCTATTACTTTCCAAACTGCATGAGGCAACTTGCTGTTTTTAAGGCACAGGTCATGCCACAGCCAAACAGAAGTTGGAATTTCACAGAATCACAGAATCATGCAGGCTGGCAAAGCCCCTCAGGATCACCAAGTCCAACCTAGAACCATACTCTACAAGATTGACCTGAAACCATAGCCCCAAGCACCACATCCAAACCACCTTGAAACACAGCCAGAGTCAGGGACTCCACCACCTCCCTGGGCAGCTCATTCCAGTCCCTGACCACTCTCTCCAGGAAAAACTTTTTCCTAATGTCCAATCTAAACCTCCCCAGTCTCAGCTTGAGGCCATTCCCCCCTGGTTTGTCCCAAATTCCCTGTGAGCACAGACCAGCATCAGCCTCTCCACAATGTCCCTTAAGGTAGTTGTAGACAGCAATGAGGTCTCCCCTCAGCCGCCTTTGTTTCACACTAACCATCCCCAGCTCCCTCAGTCACTCCTCACAACATTTACTCTCCAGGCCCTTTCCCACCTTCCTTGCCCTCCTCTGCACTGGCTCCAGCACCTCCACATCTCTCTTGTATTGCAGTGCCCAAAACTGAACACAGCATCCAAGGTGTGGCCTCACCAGAGCAAAGTCCAAGGGGACAATCCCCTCCCTGCTCCTGCTGGCCACAGCATTTTTAATCCAAGCCAGGATGCCAGTGGCCTGCTTGGGCACACTGCTGCCTCATGTTCAGCAGCTTGTCCATTACAACCTTCAGATCCCTTTCTGCCAGCAGTTCTCCAGACACACTGCCCCAAGCCTACATCATCCTGCCTCACATGTAATAAGACTCAATGGCAGAAGCACTAATGAAACCTAAGCCAAATTCCTTTACACAGATTCAATTATTGTATCCCTTCATACAAATTCAATTATACAATACAATCTTTATGTAATCTTCTCACTGATCAGGAGAAAAGTGTGAAAAAAATCACTTTGAATCACAGGCCACACAGCACCTTTGCTTTAGTGTACAACATGCCACTGAGAAGGCAGTAAAACAATCTCACTCGCTACATTAAGCAAGGATCTGCATGCCCTACTGCCTCCAAACGCAGGCAGTGCTGAAAGCAGGAACTCCAGCATACTTTCACCCTCTGGTGTCATGCACACACTTCCTAGATCCCTACCTATTTCCAGTGTCTCTTGCTGATTTTAATGAAGTGTATTTAAGTTTGGTAACTTTTGTGCCTGACAATAAGCATACAACACAACCTGGAGAAGGAAGCCATTGCTGTCAGCTTGTACTCTTTCAGGTGAAACAAAAGGGTAGAAACGTTTTACAGTGCTGTGGTCAGTATTAATGCATGGAGCTAAAGCTGCAAAACTTCAGTATCAAAGCCTAGGAGGAAATCTCAGATCTTTACATGAAAGCCCACTGAGCAGGAAAGGCCCTCTGTGAGCAATGAATGTCAGTGAAAGTGACGCAGCTTTCGCCTTTATTTAGACAAACAGAAGTATTGATGCGTGGAAAAACCCAGGGCGAGTGGCACCTGAAACCACATGGAGAAAGCTTGAAGGTGATGTGTTCTATGTAGGCCTAGTATCCACTGACCAGAAAAAGGATTTTTTTTTCCATCTCATAAGCTGCTTTTGTAAGATCTGCCTGCATTGAACCAAGGGGAGCACCTGGGATGCACTCACACTGTTTCTTAGATACAAGCGCGCCAAGACTGCGTTCTCACCTTGATCTTTGGCTCTCTGCATGACCTCAAGATACACTGGAGGGAGGCATGAGGAAAAGTAAGGAAAGTGCAGGCAGCTAAACATCAACTCAAAAGAATACCCAGGTCAAGAAGGAGCCATTCCTGGGTACTGCCTCCAAGCTTCCCACTGAAGATCAATAGGTATGATTTCTTAAGGCAAGGTCACAATGAGTCATAAACCTAACCCTAAGAGGAATTAATGCCTGCATCTAAACTTCACTCTTGGAAACAAAGCAGTACAAATCTTGGGGAGAATAAACCTCTGTTACTAAGGAGAAGTCACACAAACTCTGATATTGCCAAGCTCCTCAGAGCTCGAATTGTTGGGGAGTAACAGGCTTCCAAAGTGGTCTCTCAATAGTTGTTTCCATTAAAAAAAAAAAAAAAAACCCACACTTTTTTTTTTCTTGCTAGACTTTTGCACAGAAGACAAAATAAGCTGTGTCTGCAGACCAGGCCAGGGATTAGGTCAAGGTAGTAAGGGACCTTCCAGAGATCCATCTACTCTAAGCTCTCCACCATGGGCAGGGACATCTCTCAACCAGACTCAGCTCCCCAAGGCCTCATCCAACCTGGCCTTCAATACCCCTAGGCAGGAGGCAGCCACAGCCTCCCTGGGCAGCCCATGCCAGACTCTTGTACTGAAGAACTTCTTCAGCTCATCTAACCCTACTCTCCCTCAGCTTCAAACCATTCCCCCTTGGCCTGTCTCTAGACACCCTGATGAAAAGTCATAGAATCAAGCACGTTGGAAGAAATCTCCCAGCCCAACCTATCATCCAGCCCTAGCCAACCTACTAGACCATGGCACTAAGTGCCCCAGCCAGGATTTGCTTCAACACCTCCAAGGCCTTCCTGCAGGATCCCTTCAGCTATGGACAGGCAGCAATAAGGTCCCCCTGCAGTTGTCTCTTCTCTAGGCTGAGCACTTGAACACGAAAAGTTCAGAGCACATGAACTTCTGGTAGCACTGTCATGTTTTATTCCAATTAATCCATACAGACATTGTAATAAATTACAGCATTTAGAATCATAGAATGGTTTAGTTTGGAAAGGACCTCAAAGATCATCCAGTTGCAACCCTCCACCATAGGCAGGGACACCTCCCACTAGAACAGGTTGCTCAAGGCCTCATCCAGCCTGGCCTTGAACACCTCCCTGGGCAACCTGTGCCAGTGTCTCACCACCCTCACTGTAAAGAACTTCCTAACACCCAGTTTCAATCTGCCCTCTGCCAGTTTAAAGCAATTACTCCTTGTCCTGTCATTACAGGTTAAGCAGCATGTCTCAACAAATGGTGAGGTTCCTGTTTGACTGGACGTGCTCACTGAAGGTGTGCAGGTTTAGCCACTGCTTGTCTGGATTCTCCCAACACAATGCATTGCAGGTGGCAGCTGGAGTCATCTAGTGTGAATTCAGACATCAGCCACTCAGGACACCATAAGCTGATGTTTACTGTCGGCTGAAGTTCCTTGCACATGCTGGGTTACTCCCTGTAAAGAATCACAGAATCAGGTTGGAAAAGACCTCCAAGATCACCAAGTCCAACCTATCACCTAACCCTTCTCATTAACTAAGCCATGGCACTGAGTGCCTCATGCAGTCTCCTCTTAAACACCTCCAGGGATGGGCACTCCACCACATCCCCAGACAGCCCATTCCAATGCCAATCACTCTTGCTGGGAAGAATTTCCTAACATCCAGCCTAAACCTGCCCTGGTCTAGTTTGAGACCGTGTCCCCTTGTTCTGAGTGCCTAGCAGAAGTTTGTTTCATTTGCAGTGTCAAGCACACAGAAGGGGTAACTGGCCTAGGGCTGAGCTATAGCTACATGAACATCCTACATGACAGCAGGTCCTATGTCTCAGCCCTTTCTCAACACAAATGTCTTCACTGCTACAGGACAGCACTTCCCTTTCCCACATTATTCTTGTGGATTCCACCACAGAGGACCAGCCAGACTGGAATAAGTGTTAGAATGAATGGATCCACCATCATAAGCTTTCCTCATTTTTTTTTTTTTCCCCCCCAATTTAGATTAGCTCATATACAGGTTCAGTAGTCTCAGGACTGTGTTCCTCTCACTATGATCCAAAGACAAGTTTTAACCTCACCTCTGGGCTTAAGAGAGAATTTTTATACCCCTCATTTTTGGCCACTTAAGACACTGCCAGACTTAAGAGGGCAAAGCATAAAAGGGGAGTAGAATACAGCACCATGACTTACTTTATTAACTATGATAATGCAAACTTAGCACTGACTCAAAAGGGGTATTACAATTTGCTTGAAATTCATGAATTATCAAAAGAAGGAAATATATAAAGCTACCTGCAACTATCATTAGCCTAGAGCACACTTACCTTCTGTTAGAAGGTATTTCCTAGGAAGACCTGAGCTTTGCTTGGAGTCTAGGTATGGTCATCCATGTCTAGAGTATCTCAAACCTGAACGTGCCAAGACCACTGAACAGCACATATAGAAATGGTTAAATTTTAATTTATAGGTTAATTACAGATTTTAAGTCATATTCTACAATGTTAAAGAGGTCAGTTAAATCTTGACAATCTTTGCATAAGAGCAGCATCTTTTAAAACTAGATAGAAACAGCACAGAGGTTATTAAGCTCAAACTGATTTTATAATTGGTACTACCCTAAAGCAAACTAAATTTCATAGAATAGTAAGATTGGAAGGGACCTCAAGGATCATCCAGTTCCAACCCCCTGCCATAGGCAGGGACACCTCCCACTAGCACAGGTCACTCAAGGCCTCCTCCAATCTGGCCTTGAACACCTCCAGGCAGGGAGCAGCCACAACCTCCCTGGGCAACCTGTGCCAGCGTCTCACCACCCTCACTGTAAAAAACTTCCTCCTAACATCCCGTTTCCATCTCCCCTCTGCCAGTTCAAACCCACTGCCCCTTGTCCTGTCATTACAAGACCTTGTCAATAGTCCCTCCCCAGCTTTCCTGTAGGCCCCTTTCAGATCCTGGAAGAGTAGCTACTCTAAGATCTCCTGGAAGCTTCTCTTCAGGCTGTAGAGCACCAACTCTCTCAGCCTGTCCTCATAGCAGAGCTCCTCCAGCTATTTCTAAGTTTAACAAACTGTTATTTGCCAGCTAATTGATGCATTTTGCCTTACACATGGCACCTATAAAATCATGCAGAGCTCAACCACAACAGAGAGCAAAAGTCACTATCACAGACACATTATAGGACTGGGTCACAGGCTTTTGCAGTCGGTGACTTTTGCTTGAAAGCTTGGTAACAAATTTACCTACCTACAGCATTCAGTATCCTGTAACTACACTTTCCTGATGCAGCCTGTGAAAAAGAATGAAACCTTTGGACCGAACAGAATGCCTGTGCAACTCAACACCTTTTAACCGGACAGGATACAAATGTACAAAGGCACTTCCTCGCCGCCTCTGTTTCAGTGCTACAAAGTCTCAGGATTCAAAGTCCTCCATTTCTGAGGCCCGAAGCCCGATCTGACCAGCCTCTGGCTGCGAGGTGTGAGGAGCTTGGTGTGGTCCCTTACCTATAGGCGCCTGTTCGGTGGTACGACTGCATCTGCCCCATGCTTTCAGCTGGCAAGGCCTACGGAGCCTCCCGCGGACGCCGGGAGCAGCCGGGAGCGGCAGGCCCCCGGACAAGGCCTGCAGGGGCATTTCAAGGCCTCGCCCATACCTCGGGACGCTTTCTGCCGCCTTCCTCCTCGCTCCCACGCCACACGCTGCGGAGGAAAGGATAAATCAGTCCCCAGCAGCGAGGGGGACCGGGGAAGGGGGGAAAGGGAGCGCGACCGCTTGTGCCTCACGACAGGATGCAGGGCGGAGGGGGTGGCTCCGCACTGGGTTTTTGTGAGGGAAAGGTTCTCTATCCCCCTGTGTTGACTCCCGGACCACCAGGCAGGTTCCGAGAGGGCAAAATGTGAAGGGAAGACTCAAGCAGATCCCATCCCCCCACCCACAAGCCCACCCGTCGTAAGCTCTTATGAGAGCACACTGCTGCAAGCCTACCACGGCGGAACACACCACAGAAAGAGGAATGGCGGCGTCCTCGGGGGCCCTAAATAGTACCGCGCCGCTCCCGCGAGACCCCGCGCGGCGGCCGTCATTGGTAGGGCCGGCACACGTGACGGCGCGGAGGCGGGGCTAGTCGAGCCGCGCCGCGGGCGGCCTATGGGCGGGGGTAAGGGTGTGGCGGTGGCCTGGGGCTCGGCTGTCGCTGGGCTCGGCTGTCGCTGGGCTCGGCTGTGAGGAGGCTGCCTTCAGTCGCAGAGAGAAGGGCCCCGGCCGCTCAGTCGCGCTTCCTGCGGGCCGTCTGTTTGGGGTGGGCCTGCGGATTGCATTATGGTGGGGCTTCCGTCTACCAGGCCTGTGGGCTTGGAGTTAGCACACAGGAGCACAGAATTGTCAGGGTTGGAAGGGACCTCAGGGATCAGCCATTCCAGCCCTCCAGCCCTCTAGGTGAGTGGGACACCTCACACTAGAGCAGGTTGCCCAGAGCCACATCCAGCTTGGCCTTAAACACCTCCAGGGATGAGCCTTCCACCACCTCCCTGACAACCTGTGCCAGGCTCTCACCATCCTCATGCTGAAAAACTTCTTCCTAACATCCAATCTCAATCTACCCACTTCTAGCTTTGCTCCATTTCCCCCAGTCCTATCACTACCTGACAGCCTAAAAAGTCCCTCCCCAGCTTTCTTGCATCCCCCTTCAGATACTGGAAGGTCACAAGAAGGTTTCCTCAGAGCATTCTCCTCTCCAGACTAAACAACCCTAACTGTCTTAGCTTGCCCTCTCCAAAAAAAATACAGAATTTAAAATTAAGATGTTAAGATGAAAATTTCCTCATCTGATTTTTACAAACCAAACACACAACACAAATGCAGAAAACTCTCCCTCAGATGAGATATGCTACTGTGGACACAACTAAGAGATTTTAGGGTGAGTAGGGGCAGATTAACATAAACTGGGAATTAGTAATTCGTAGCACAGAGACTCTGAACCTTGCCCAACAAAGCTAGCAGGTAGGAACCACAAAAAAATATCTTCAGGTCTTCATTTTGAAGTTAACTGAGTGACAGCAGAGTCCTTTGGTTGTTTTGTGGACTTAGTGTTGTGCTGGAGGCTCCGGTGTTGGGCTTTTTTTAACTCAGCTGTTCAAGTCTTGAAGAGTGATGCTTTAATCAGCCGAGTCTCTCTTTGTGGTATGTGTGAATTTAATCTCCAAATCACTGGTCTGCTACCCCTCTGAGCTGAAAGGCTGTTGGAAAATATCCATTTAAAAGCAGTGTGTTTGGTTCACCACAATGCAGGGTTGTCATTAAAGTTTCATTTCACTTTCATTGTCTTTACCCACAAGCAAATCAAATCTTGCTGTGACCATCAGCCTTCACAGATGGACGACAGTATCCATCTGCACTAAATAATTGGCAGATCTAGGGGGTCTTACAATGTAGCAGCCTTTTCTTTTTAATTTTTTTTTTCTAAATTTGATGAAAACTTTGATATGCTAATGGAACAAAAGTGTAATCTGACTCATTTATGCCACGATTTACATAAAATGAAAAGCCTGGCTTAAATTCGTGCTGAAAATATGGACTAAATGCCACTTACAGCCTGCCTGCTGCCAAAATATCCTTTGTGTTTTGTCTTCAGAGTGTATGTTAAAATTTGAGCCTGTAGAACAGAACAAAAACAATAAATATGAAATCCTTGGGGAAGAAGAGGAGGGAAAGACAGAATCATTATTTCCTTTCCAAAGGCAGAAATAGAGACACATTTCTGTTAGAAAATGAAATTTGCTGTTGTTTTTGCTCAGTGAGTGTCCCCCTTGTTTGATAAATTACTTCCATAGCTAAACATTTTGGTTATCTCTTTCCAACCAGTGTGGATGGGTAGAACTACAACAGTCTCTTTGCAGCTGAAAGTACATTTGGTGTGGGTAAGAAAAACACCAGTAAAGTTTGCTAGTGAGCTTCCTTGCTGAATAAAATATCTGAGAACAGCCATTCCTCAAGCTTCAAGGAATATTTTCAGTTGAGGGAAGATTAATATTATATAAACTGATGGAGCAATATAGTAGTTCTCTCATTGCCACTGTTCAAAGCTCCTAATACAATTTATTTTAGAACAAAAGCAGAAGGCAAAAGCAAGAGTGAGCTGTTATGAGATAATCACAGCTCTAGGCCATTATCAAGCATCAAGCTGACTGTAAAGGCCTAAAGAGCATCTTCATAAAGTAGACTGTGCAATGATTGTCATTATAGAACCTTTTTTATCTATGCAGTCTGCTTTTGGTGTATCTGACATCAATGTGTTTGCATCTGTCATATTAGATTGTCTTTGGGCTTTCAGATCTGATGCCTGGCCAGGAAAAAAACAAAACAAACCACCAACTAAGTCAGATGTGGTAAATGTGTTTTGTTTTCTTCTTGCAAAAATAGCAAAAAGGAAGAGGTGATCTTCCCTCTCTGCCAACTGTATAATGTTTGCATCAGCAAAGACAGGCATGATAAAGGCATGATTCATTCAATGCAAAGTTTTGTCTTCTCTGCTTCATATTTGGAAGGTGACTTTTTAGGATTCGAAAGGTAAAGCTTTACCATATTTTAAATCAAGAGACAGAATTGCTCAGAGAATATGAAAATCTTAGGAGTTGCTTTGAAGCTGACAGTCTCAAAGAATAGTTATTCCAGATGGGGATTTTTTTTTTTAGGCTAAGAGGACCCTGGCAGACTCCCCACATTTTCTGTGCCACAAATGTCGCATGGACAACTCACTCTTACCATTGGAATCTTGGGTGATGAAATGCTCAACATGAGGCTGCAGTGTGAGTGCAGCCCAGACAGCAACCGAGTCCTGGGCTGCAGCAAGAGCAGTGTGGGCAGCAGGGCAAGGGAGGGGATTCTGCCCCTTTGCTCTGCTCTCCTCAGACCCCACCTGCAGTCCTGTGTGCAGTTCTGGAGCCCTCAGCACAGGAAGGACATGGAAGTGTTGGAGTGGGTCCAGAGGAGGCCACGAAGATGCTCAGAGGGCTGCAGCAGCTCTGCTGTGAGGACAGGCTGAGAGAGTTGGGGCTCTGCAGCCTAGAGAAGAGAAGGATTCCAGGAGACCTGATATAGTAGCCTTCCAGGATCTGAAGGGGGCTCCAGGAAGGCTGGGGAGGGACTATTGACAAGGTCTTGGAATGACAGGACAAGGGGAATGGGTTTGAACTGGCAGAGGGGAGATGGAAACTGGATGTTAGGAAGAAGTTGTTTACAGTGAGGGTGGTGAGACACTGGCACAGGTTGCCCAGAGAGGTTATGGCTGCTCCCTCCCTGGAGGTGTTCAAGGCCAGGTTGGAGGAGGCCTTGAGTGACCTGTACTAGTGGGAGGTGTCCCTGCCTATGGCAGGGGGTTGGAACTGGATGATCCTTGAGGTCCCTTCCAACCTTACCATTCTATGATTCTATGAATTTCAGGTGTGACTAGAGCAGCTTCTGTGAACCTACCTTATAGCTCATGGACTGCAAGCTGGCATTTGGCATTGTGTTAAAGCTCCCAATCTGTTCTGCAGAAGGGGGGCAAGCTTCATGGAAAATCCTTAGTCCTCATGCTTGTGCCCACGTATTTGCTATATTGGTGTATCTTGCAGAATGTAATTTAATGTGAGATGCAAAATATAAAGCACACTTTAAAAGACAGAAGTATATGGTACATAAAAATGCAAAGTTCTAAACATATATGGTCAGCATTTAATATTTCAGATACTTGAATTATCTTTTCATTCTTATTATATATTCTTCCCCCTTCCCTTCCCCCCCCCAAAAAAAGCAAACCCCTGAGTATTTTTTCTTTAAATTGGCTTTCCCATTAAAATACTCTTTTAATTGCCTGGAAAATGTATCCTAAATTTGCTTCACTTCCAAATACTTGTTCAGCAAAACTGACTGATGATTACCCACTTCTGGACCAGAGTTTATGACAAGAAAAACATAAAAGATCCCTCTGTGGAATTTTCCAAGATTTCTGGAGAGGAAATGCAATATCCTCTTCACAGCATAGCAAATATTCTAGTCCCAGCTTGGCTACCAACTTCCCTGTGTAGCTTTGGACAAGTTGCTAAATTTCTGCTGCTTGTTCTCTGTCAGTGTAATAGAAGCTGCTATTAACTTGCCACCCAATAATCTGACAAGACTGAGTGAATGTTTGCTAAGGACTATGAGAATGTCAGGTGGGAAATGCTATAAAAGTCCAAGTCTCTGCTAGGCAGAGAGGATATTTGCAGAAGGTTCTTATTTTACGTGGTGAAATAAAAATGTTGAAGTGTATAACCAGATGAGACTGATGTAAAATTCAATGCAGGAGGCATTTTTTGACCTTTCAACAGAAATTATATAAGCACTCTTTAAGTTATAAATAGTCCTTTGTTTTCCTCCTCTTTGTCTAGCACTCAGAAGAAACACAGGGTTAGTTGTTTGTTAGGAAGGGATGGGGCAGTGCTTCAGAGTGGAAACAATTGTTCACTGTTCTTTATTTATACAGTTCCTACAATGTTTGTAGCTAGCATTTGTTGCTTTACTTAGCTCTTTTTTTTTTTTTTTATCTTCCAAAAGCTACAGAAATACAACTTGCTGGTACTGAAAACTCTAGCATCAGAAGAAAAGCAAAACACTCACCAGCCCATTTCAAACAAAAAAAAAAGCTTCTTTCCTCTTTCATGGTTTAAGAGATGACTGAAGAGCAGAGAAAGGCAGTGCTAAACTGCTGCTGAGCTGGCACACAAGCACTTGTGTATTATTTCTCATTGTTCTTATGGATCCTCAGAAACATGATGTGAAATGTGTGCAAATAGGCAAAAGCATTTGTGTTAGCATTGAGGATAGTCATGCTGAATTCCTCACAGCATTCTGCATGTATGTGCACATTCCCAAGTAGGCTTATTTTCAACAGTAGTTATTTCCTTGAACAACCAATAAATCATAGAATCATAGGATCATGGAATGGTAAAGTTGGAAGGGACCTCAAGGATCATCTAGTTCCAAGCCCCTGCCATAGGCAGGGACACCTCCCACTAGTACAGGTTACTCAAGGCTTCATCCAACCTGGCCTTGAACACCTGCAGGGAGGGAGCAGCCACAACCTCCCTGGGCAACCTGTTCCAATACTCTGGAAACTAACCAGGACTTGGCTGCCTCAAAATTGAGGCAGGAGGTGGTTGGTCCTGAAAAGAGACCTCCACATGTCTCCTATGATGAAAAGCTCAACATGAACCTGCAGTGTGATCATGCAGCCCAGACAGCCAACCCAGTCCTGGGCTGCATCAAGAAAAGCATGGCCAGCAGGGCAAGGGAGGGGATTCTGCCCCTTTACTCTGCTCTTGTCAGACCCCACCTGGAGTACTGTGTGCAGTTCTGGAACCCTCAGCACAGGAAGGACATGGAACTGTTTGAGCCAGTCCAGAGGAGGTCACAAAGATGCTCAGAGGGCTGCAGCAGCTCTTCTATGAGGTCAGGCTGAGAGAGTTGGGGCTCTGCAGGTTGGAGAAGAGAAGGCTGCCAGGAGACCTTGGAGTGGCCTTCCAGGATCTGAAGGGGGCTCCAGGAAGTCTGGGGAGGGACTATTCACAAGGTCTTGCAGTGACAGGAAAACAGGGAGTGGGTTTGAAGTGGCAGAGGAGAGATTGAAACTGGATGTTAGAAGGAAGTTGTTTGCAGTGAGGGTGGTGAGACACTGGCACAGGTTGCCCAGGGAGGTTGTGGCTACTCCCTCCCTGGAGGTGTTCAAGGAGGTGTTCAGGTGTTACTCCCTGGAGTGACATGTACTAGTGGGAGGTGTCCCTGCCTATGCCAGGGGGTTGGAACTAGATGATCTTTGAGGTCCCTTCCAATCTTACTATTCTATGATTCTATTATTTCCCATGGATATGTTGATAAAACCTGTGACACTGCATCTCAGCCAGTCCTCAGAGCTTAAACAAATTAAACACTTGGGATTGACTTCACATATAATCTAAGACTATACATTTATCAGAATGATACCAAGCCTTATCCTTGTTTCCCCTCAGTCTTACATAACCTGATGGGTCTTTTACATAGTGATTTGTGGATTCGATGGGTTGGACTCGACAATCTTGAAGGTCTTTTCCAACCTGAATAATTCTGTGATTTACAAAGCAGTTTGAAGCCCTGACAACTTTTACTCCATAATGTCCAGAAATCTTTCTCCATCCTGTATTTGGAATACCTGCAATAATATATCACTAGCCTACCTTCCTGAGGAAAGAATGTTCTGCCTATGTGACAACTCCAAGTTGAGTTTCTTAGCTGAATCTGTCAACAGGATGCCAACTCTTGCCAGATTTGATACCGTTTCTGTAAAGTGAGCACTTGTCCATGATGAGCTGGATTGAGGCCCAACAGTGTTCACAGAAAAGGAATTTATCTTTAGATCCTACTGCTGATGCCAGATTTTTATTGATAATCATGGATCTTCTCTTGAAATAAACCCCCTGACTTCAGACTATTTCCTGTAAACAAAGTCTGTGGGTTCAGGCTCTGTAGACTGACTGAGCACCTCTCCTATGAGGAGAGACTGAGTTGGGGCTGTTCAGGCTGGAGAGGAGAAGGCTTCCAGGTGACCTTATTGTGGCATTTCAGTATCTGAAGGGGCCTACGAGAAAGCTGGGGAGGGACTTTATAGGCTGTCAGGGAGTGATAGGACTGAGGGGAATGAAAAAAAGCTAGAAATGGGGAGATTCAGACTGGAGGTTAGGAAGAAGTTGTTCAGCATGAGGGTGGTGAGAGCCTGGCAAGGGTTGCCCAGGGAGGTGGTGGAAGCCTCATCCCTGGAGGTGTTTAAGGCCAGGCTGGATGAGGCTGTGGGCAGCATGATCTTGTATGAGGTGTTGGATTTAGTTGATCCTTGTGGTCTCTTCCAACCCTGACTGATTCTATGACTCTCTGATTATATTCTATCATCATGAAGTGGGTGACCTGAATGTGCCATGCTCCCAGGTGTTATGAGGAGCAGGGGTGCCTGCAGAATTGTTAGCAGTTCTCTCCCTTAATTTTCATAGAATCATAGAATGGTAAGGTTGGAAGTGATCTCAAGGATCATTCAGTTCCAGCCCCCTGCCATAGGCAGGGACACCTCCCACTAGCACAGGTCACTCAAGGCCTCATCCAACCTGGCCTTGAACACTTCCAGGGAGGGAGCAGCCACAACCTCCCTGGGCAACCTGTGCCAGTGTCTCACCACCCTCACTGCAAACAACTTCCTCCTAACATCCACTTTCAATCTCCCCTCTGCCACTTCAAACTCATTGCCTCTTGTCCTGGCATTCCAAGACCTTGTCAATAGTCCCTCCCCACCCTTCCTGTAGGCCCCCTTCAGATACTGGAAGGCTACTCTAAGGTCTCCTGGAATCCTTCCTCAGCACAGCAGAGGAACAATAAGCAGGCCTTAAGCTTCTGCTGAAGCAAAGCATCTCCTGAGGAAAAGCAGAATTCTAAGAGGAGGCTTTGACCTAGCTAAACTCCGCTTTTGCTGCTCTCAGTTATGTGCTGTGCGCCCTTAATCTGGCTGTTTATAAGCCCCATGCCTATTACTGTGTGTGTCAATTTAATAGCATCAGCACTGCTCTGCTTTGGAAAAAGACCATGCTGACTGCATGAACAGTGTTGTATAGGTACCATGTGCCATACCCTTGTGAGGGAGCACTTTGGCACCAAGGTGCATGGCGTGGGCATGAGCCCACAACTCCGTTTGAGAAGACAGATGTGCTCTGCATGGGTGGCAACGCAAAGAGCCTGCTGTTGTCAGTAAATTACATTCCAGCCTGCTGCTCTTGGGGGTTTGCAAGTGCCTGGGGTCCTGTGTGGCTCAAATGAGGCCAGGCGCATGTCCCGAAGTGCAGCGCTGCTGCCGCCGCCTGCCATCCTTGCTGTCCTGCCTGGGATCTGTCTTCCTACCCTGCAGCCTGCCCCCGTGGTTCCCTATGCATCGAACCCCGAGTTTCTCAGCCCCGTCACCACCCCGGGCCTGGCGATCCAGACACCTCCGCTTCCTCCGGAGCGCCCGTCCCAGGCCGCTGCGAGCCGGGAGGCGGCGGCCGGGGCAGCCCCCGCGCCCGCGCCCCCTCCCCCTCCTCCCCGCAGCAGCGCATTGGCTGCGGTGGCAGCCGCCCGGCCAGGCCCGCCGGGATGCCCCGCACCGGTCACCGCCTTTGACCTTCCCGTCCCTGGCGCTGTCAGAGCGGATCAGCGGGCGCGGCGCTGCGATGGAGCGGCGAGCGGCGGAGACAGCCGCTAGCAGAGGAGGAGGAGGAGAAGGAGGAGGAGGAGGAGGAGGAAGGGAGAGATTAGCGCGGTGCCGGCTGGCGCAGAGGCGCGGCTGAGCGCTCCAGCGGGAGCCTGGGGCCCTGCGGACCGTGCCAGAGTCAGAGGCGGAAGGAGCGGAGATGCGGCTGCTCTGCCCGCGCCGCTGAAGCCCCTGTTCACTCGCCCAGCCGAGGGAGGGCAGGAAGCTCCGTCCTCCTCGCTGCCTTGCGGGCGCGAACGGTGCCGGAGCTGTCCCCTCCTCTCGCTTTTATTCCAGCCCCGGAGCAGAAGCCGCCGCCGCCCCCTTCTCCCTTCCTGTGCTCTTCCCACCATGAGCGGGGCTGTTTTCACCTTATAAAGATGGCGGTGTGGGATCGCTGCAACCTTTAGACTCATGACTGTCAGAAACATCGCCTCCATCTGTAATATGGTGAGTGCCGGCGGGGGGCGGGGGCGGCACAGTACAGCAGCCCCTCCGGGGGCAGGCCTTGCTGCGGCCGGCGCAGGGGAGCTGAGGGGAGGGGGAGAGAGGCTCCCCCAAAGGGGGCCAGGCAAAGGAAGCCGCCCCATCCCTGCCCCCGGCAGCGGGCTGTGCCTGCGGGATGGGATCGGCTGCTGGAGAGCGGCGATGTCCCGAAGAGTTTTCCCGGAGCAGCCCGGGAGTGGGCCAAGGAGGGAGGGAGATGCCGAGCTGGTGCGGGGCCTTGCGGAGGAGAGCTGGCCCCTACCGGTACGCGTTTCAGACGGAGCCGTAACCCGCCCTTCCTCCTGCTCTTCCTCCTTCCTCCTGCCCTAATAGCGCTTCTAAAGGACCCCCAAGCTGGGCTCTGAATCCACGTTAAGTCAGTGACCCCATTTAACCCTCTCGTGTAGGTCTCCTGTAGTCCCATGGGGCCAGGAGCTTTCTACAGAAAGCGAGGATGTTTGATTGCCTGATAATAAGCTTTTGGATGCCGATGCTAGGTACCTGTTCTAGGAAGGCTTTCGAACTGTCAGGGTTTTGGCTTGCACTGAGTGGCACTCAGAGAGGACTACTGTTCGTTAGGCACTCTTGAATAATTCCTCTTTCTCCAAATCAGCCTAGGCAGTTAAGAAGGAATAAGAAAACGTGACATGTTTGTTTGTTACGTCCTAACTTTGCCACTTTCCTTCTCAGGAGCAGTTGGAAGGGCACTTCCCGCGTTGTGTTGGGTCTGATTTTCATCCTAACAAACTTGAAGGATCTGATTTGGTTTACATTTTATGAAACTTCTCAAAGGGGGAAGGGACAGCTCAAACTTTGTCGATGCTTTATTAATACAGTGAGGCAGCAATAAATTTGCCAAACAGGGGTGTTGCTAAGCATCCCAATGCAAAGAGAAGAGAAATCTATTTCTGCACGTTTTGTTGGCTTATCTGTATTATCCCACCGTGTTTCCAGGTTCTTCAAGAACAGTTACATGCAGTTGCCAGCTTTCCTTCATGCTTTGTGCTGGTGATGCCACACATGCCCTGCAGAACAGAGCCTACCTCCAGGGTCACACAACAGGCAGAGTCCTAGAGACCTGGCTCTTGTTGGTCAGCAGCAGTGATCTGGGCAAGGGAGTGTGGATTGTGAACTTGCTTCCCTTCCACATGCCCATGCTTCCACTTCCAACCAGAAGACAAGGGCATCCATCTCACACAGGATAAGCTCTGGCTTATCCTCAGTCCTGCTTTTGAAACACCTGCTCTGAAATTCAGAGTGGGAGTTTGGATCTGAGGTTTAAAAAATTAACAGAAAATCCAGACCTGGGTGAAGTCATCTGGGTGCTCACCTTTCCTCACCAACAGTGAGTGGCTTTCTAAACTTTGCATTGTTAATGCTTTCCACTCCCGTGGGCCACTGGGCCAGGGATACTGCAAAGAAAGGTTGTGAGGGAGCAGTACAGGACTGAGGAGACAGCCTGGGCACACTGAGCTTTTTTTTCTGGAGCATGCTTTGCTTTTTGTTGCTGATGAATGGCGGATGTGTTGCCCTGCAGATTACATAGGAGAGATCTGCATGGAGAGGAGCTGCCTACTCCAAGGTGATTGCCAGACTTTGGGATTGAGGTGAAATACAAGGAGCTCCATATTTTCTTTCTTCATGCTTCAGACTTGTATACAGTATGCTTGTATGCAGTCCTGAAGACTGAACAGATCCACAGCACAACTGATGAGGTTGTTCTAGTGGTGTGCATATTCCTACTGCTAAAGTAGCAGCCAAGAAATGGAGAGACTGAAGGCAGGACTTAGAGCCTCAGGCAGAGAAGCCAAACAAGGGCTCATAGTTTGAGGCAGTTCTAGCTTGTGGGACCAGTACTGTGAGAAGGTGAAATTGTTTTGATGATGATGGTGTTTTAAACCTGCCTGTTCCTTGGGATCTGTGCACTGTGCTTTTAGAGTTGAGTTGTGCTGGTCACATTTAACCTATTCTGGATAACCCACAGGGCCTGGAAGTTCTAGGAAAAACAAGCTTTCAGAAATCTAAAGGAATTTGGGGCTTTCACACAAATAGAGATTCTTGGAACTCTTTACAACACTGCTTATAGCTCCTTTAAGGACATGTCCTCTTAGATGAGACAAGTGGTGGAATTCAAGTCAGTGGTCTGGAGGAGCAGGAGCTATGACAACTCTCCATGAGAATGGGGCTTTAAAAGGTTAGGGGCAGGTAAGAAAAGATTTTACCTGTATAAAAGCTGATCATTCACATTGCCAAGGTTAGGGGCAGGTAAGAAAAGATTTTACCTGTATAAAAGCTGATTATTCACATTGCCAAGGTTAGGGGCAGATAAGACAACATTTCACCTGTATAAAAGCTGATTATTCACATTGCCAGTTTGATGTAGGGCATCTGCAGAAATCTACCAGGCAAAGATGTTAATTCCCAGGCTTTTTTTTTTTTTTTTTTTTTACCTGCTCTGTAACACAGTGCTTGAAGAAATGACCTGCTTAAAATCTGTGGGCTGAGAAATAGGTGCATAGTTCTTAAGTAATAAAATGTATTTTGCTTTATAATACTTCTCCATTGTCACTTTCTAAGCTTTTTAACCTGTTTGAACACAGTAAGGAAAATTTTAAATTAACTTCTTGTTGTCTTTTACAGTTTCTGTTCCACTTGGGAATATTCCCAGAGAATATTTTTTTTTCTTTCAGTTTTACCAAACAAACAAATGAACAAAAGGGTGATTTTCTTGGGTGAGGGAGAGGGAGGAGGAAGAGGGACAGAAGGAGGAATTGGTCCTGAGATACTTGTCCTTCTCAGAATGCAACATAGATGTCCATAATCCTTTCTTGATAAAGTTTGTGTTTCTCCAACTACTTTCATGTCCTGAAGGAGAAAATTAGATCCAATGTAGCTGAATGAATTTAGCATAACTTGCAGTCTGGATTTAAAAAACTCCTCACAAACAGATTTAGGCAGAATAATACACAATAAAGGCATTAACACCTCAAGGTATATTTAGTTTGCTAAAGGAAAATAGAATTTTACCTCTGAAAACATTAGTTGCAGGCAGTTCAAGCAATACAATTTTAGAAGCATGGTCTCAAGAGTGCACAATTTCAGTATGAGAGATATAAAACTATAGGAACAAAAGTATGAAAACTATAGACATGAAATCTAATTATCATAGAATCATAGAATGGTTTAGGTTGGAAGGGAGCTCAAAGATCATCCAGTTCCAACCCCCTACCATAAGCAGGGACACCTCCCACTAGTACAGGTTGCTCAAGGCCTCATCCAACCTGGCCTTGAACACCTCCAGGGATGTGATCAAAGATTACATTCTGTGATTCTGTGCTCCACAACCTCCCTGGACAGCCTGTACCAGTGCCTCACCACTCTCACTGTAAAAGAACTTCTTAACATCCAGTTTCAATCTCCCCTCTGCCACTTCAAACCCACTGCCCCATGTCCACTCATTACAAGACCTTGTTAATAGTCCCTCCCCAGCCTTCCTGGAGCCCCCTTCAGATACTGGAAGGCCACTCCAAGGTCTCCTGGAAGCCTTCTCTTCTCCAGGCTGCACAGCCCCAACTCTCTCAGCCTGTCCTCACAGCAGAGCTGCTGCAGCCCTCTCAGCATCTTCATGGCTTCCTCTGCACCCACTCCAACAGTTCCATGTTGGGACCTCCAGAACTGTACACAGTACTCCAGGTGGGGTCTCAGGAGAGCAGAATAAAGGGGCAGAATCCCCTGCCTTGCCCTGCTGCCCACACTTCTCTTGCTGCAGCCTAGCACACAGTTGGATGTCTTATTGTTATTGTAATATTTCTGAAGAAGTAAGAAACTGGACAGTGTGGCTGACAAATGGGTACTGGAGTGATGAGCCTAAAGTGTGCATTCCATCAAAGGATAAGCAGAAGTCCACAAAAGATGTTTTTCTGTTGAATAGAGTAGGATATGTAAGAAACATCCTAGCACATCTCTTGTGATGTATAACCTTGGACTAAGGACCAAGGCTTGTCTTGCATCAATACCTTTTTTGTGGCTCAAGTGGTTATCAGGCAGTTTCTAGTGGTTTGGAAGATAAACACAAGAGGACAATTCATGAATCCAGGAGCAGTTCACAGTTTGTGTCTCTTGAGATGCTATAGTCTGGCTACAAGTTGCTGCATTAAGAGCAAATAGAATTATAGAATCAGGCAGTTTGGAAAAGAGCTCCAAGCTCACCCAGCCCAACCTAGCACCCAGCCCTAGCCAACCAACCAGACCATGGCACTAAGTGCCCCAGCCAGGCTTTGCTTCAACACCTCCAGGGATGGGCACTCCACCACCTCCCTGGGCAGCCCACTCCAATGCCAATCACTCTCTCTGGCAAGAACTTCTTCCTAACATCCAGCCTAGACCTCCCCTGGCACAACTTGAGACTGTGTCCTATTGTTCTGTCCCTGGGTGCCTGGCAGCAGAGCCCAACCCCAGCTGGCTACAGCCTCCCTTGGGGTAGCTGTAGAGAGCAATGAGCTCTGCCCTGAGCCTCCTCTTCTGCAGGCTGCACACCCCCAGCTCCCTCAGCCTCTCCTCACAGGGCTCTCCTCCAATGGTGGTTATGCTAAACACCTTAATAAAAGAAGCTGTTAATTACAGCTCAGCAAGGCTGAGTGAGTCTGAATTGTGGAAGAGGAGCGATTAAAAGTAGATTCTGGCTAATGTGTGTGGTGGGTTCAGACAGCCACAGACTGTGGGGTATAAATCAAGGCCAGTCAAACAGATGGGCAGCAAACTCTCTTCTGCTGATCACAGAATCACAGATGCAGGTTGGCAAAGACCCTCAGGATCACCAAGTCCAACCTAGAACCTTACTCTACAAGGTTCATCTTAAACCACATCCCCAAGCACCACATCCAAACCACCCTTAAACACAGCCAGGGGTGGGGACTCCACCATCCCTCTGGGCAGCTCATTCCAGTCCCTGACCACTCTCTTCAAGAAAAGCTTTTTCCTAATGTCCAATCTAAACCTGCCCAGTCTCAGCTTGAGGCCATTTCCCCCTGTCTCTAATTCCCTGTGAGCAGAACCCATCAGCAGCCTCTCAGCAATGTCTCTTCAGGTAGCTGCAGACAGCAGTGAGGTGTCCTCTCAGCCTCCTCTGTTTCACTCTTAACCACTCCCAGCTCCCTCAGTTGCTCCTCGTCAGATTTACTCTCCAGGCCCTTCCCCAGTTTCCTTGCCCTCCTCTGGACCCACTCCAGCACCTCCACATCTCTCTTGTATTGAGGTGCCCAAAACTGAACACAGCACTCAAGGTGTGGCCTCACCAGAGCCAAGCCCAAGGGGACAATCCCCTCCCTGCTCCTGCTGGCCACAGCATTTCTAATCCCAGTCAGGATACCATTGGCCTTCTCATCTGCCTGGGCACACTGCTGGCTCACATTCAGCTCCTGTCTATCACAGCCCACAGGTCCCTTTCTGCCAGCAGCTCTCCAGCCACCCTTCCCGAAGCCTGTAGCCTTGCTTGGGGTTGTTGTGACCCAAGTGCAGCACCTGGCATTGGCCTTGTTGAAACTCATCCCATTAATGTTGGCACATTGATCTAAGCCTATCCAAGCCCCTCTGCAGAACCTCTCTACCCTCATTCAAACCAACACTGCCAACTAACTTGAGGTCATCTGCAAACTTACTGCTGACACTCTCCATGCCTGAATCAAGGTCATCAATAAAGATGTTAAAAAGAAGTGGTCCCACCAAAGATCCCTGAGGAGCACCACCATTGCCCAGCTGCCAACTGGATTTAACTCCACTGAGCACCACTCTCTGGGCCCTCCTGTCCAGCAGTGCTTTATTCAGCAGACAGTGTGCTCATCCAAGCAGGAGTAGCCAGTTTGTCTACAAGAATCCTGTGGGGAACAGTATCAAAGGCTTTTCAGAAAAACAGGAATAGAGGAATACATTGACAGCCTTTCCCTCATCCAGTAGCCAGGTGATCTGGAGTACTGTGTGCAGTTCTGGAACCCTCAGCACAGGAAGGACATGGAAGTGTTGGAGCGGGTCCAGAGGAGGCCACAAAGATGATCAGAGGGCTGGAGCAGCTCTGCTATGAGGACAGGCTGAGGGAGTTGGGGCTCTTCAGCCTGGAGAAGAGAAGGCTTCGAGGGGACCTGATAGTAGCCTTCCAGTATCTGAAGGGGGCCTACAGGAAGGCTGGGGAAGGATTATTTACAAGGTCCTGCAATGACAGGACAAGGGGCAATGGGCTTAAACTGGGAGAGGGGAGATTTAGACTAGATGTTAGGAGAAAGTTCTTTACAGTAAGGGTGGTGAGGCACTGGAACAGGTTGCCCAGGGAGGTTGTGGATGCTCCATCCCTGGAGGTGTTCAAGGTCAGATTGGATGAGGCCTTGAGTGACCTGTACTAGTGGGAGGTGTCCCTGCCTATGGCAGGGGGTTGGAACTAGATGATCCTTGAGGTCCCTTCCAACCTTACCATTCTATGATTCTATCTTGGCACAGAAGGAGCTCAGGTTGGTCAGGCAGGATCTGCTCCTCATAAACCCGTGCCGACTTGGCCTGATGCCCTGGTTGGTGTCTGTGTGACGTACGATGCCATTTGAGATGCCCTGCCCCACGACCTTCCCTGGTACCGAGGTCAGACTGACAGGTCTGTAGTTTCCCAGACCTTCTTTTCTGCCCTTCTTGTAGATAGACCTTACATTTGCTACCCTCTTCCTTTAGCCTCCAGGAACTGCCCTTGGCTGGCAGATTGGTAGACACACTTACATTCATTCAGGTACTCTTAACACCACAGCATAGTGACACCTCTAGGAAAGCTTCTCCACCCTCTCCAGTTTCAGGGCTCCATTTGAGGCATGTTTTGCAGAGAAAGGCTTTGCAGAGAGAGCTGCTGTGCTGACATTATCAAGACAGCCATGGCTGGACAATGTATGTTGTGGTTATTTAATTTGATGTCACAATCAGTGGCCTAATAATAGTTGCATCTCAGTTGCCCTAGGATGACAAAGTCTCCAGCTGTCTGCTGAAATTTCATGTGATAAACTTGTGTATGTCTGTCCAGCTTGGGGATTTCCAGTGGTGGGGACTACCTTGTCACTCTGATATGGGTCAAGAACTGGCTGGAGGGCCGGGCCCAGAGAGTGGTGCTGAATGGTGCCACATCCAGTTGACAGCTGTCACCAGTTGTGTCCCCCAGGGATCAGTGCTGGGCCTGTTCAACATCTTTGTTGATGACATGGACCAAGGGATTGAGTCCAGCATCAGTATGTTGCAGATGACACCAAGTTAAGAGCAGGTGTAGAGCTGTTGGAGGGTAGGAGGGCCCCAGACAAGCTGGATGTGTTGGGCAGAGGCAAACAGGATGAGATTGAGCAAGGCTAAGTGCAGTGCTCTACACTTTGTTCACAACAACCCCAGTCTGGGCACAGAGTGGCTGGAGAGCAGCCAGGCAGAGAGGGACCTGTGGGTGCTGGTAGAGAGTAGCTGAAGATGAGGCAGTAGTGTGCCCAGGTGGCCAAGAAGGCAAATGGCATCCTGGCCTGGATCAGGAACAGTGTGGCCAGCAGGAGCAGGGAGGTTATTCTCCCCCTGATTTCTTGCTGTCCTACTTGAATCCATATTACTGTAGTTTGAACTTGGTACTTCTCACCAGTCCAGAATCACCTGTCTTAAACCACATGTCTGTGATTCTGTGCTCCACAACTTCCCTGGAGGTGTTCAAGGCCAGGTTGGATGGGGCCTTGAGCAACCTGTTCTAGTGGGAGGTGTCCCTGCCTATGGCAGGGGGTTGGAACTGGATGATCCTTGATCTCTCTTCCAGCCTAAACCATTCTATGATTCTATGCTAGTCCATGGGGCTGCTCTTTCCCAGAGGCAGTTCAGCCATCTGGTGGGATGTGAAAAATCACAGAAACTTTTCAGTTTTGACATTCAAGATGCATGAGTCTGAAGGTCAGGTCACTTGTTCCAGTTACTGACCATATCTGTCTGCAAGCTGAGGTTGTCCTGAGGGATAGTTGAAGTCCCCCACCGAGGACAGGTTGCAAATGCACTGCGCGGTCTGCTATTGCTTGCTCTGCTTTGACTCTCCTTTTCTTTGTGTTGCTTCTGGAGCTAGGGTCGGATTTTATTTACAGTCACTTCCTCTCCTTTGAGTTATCCATCACTGCCATTTGCTGGCCAGGAGGCCTTCCACATAGCTGTCTCTGCTATGAGGACAGGCTGAGAGAGTTGGGGCTCTGCAGCCTGGAGAAGAGAAGGCTTCCAGGAGACCTTGGAGTGGCCTTCCAGGATCTGAAGGGGACTACAGGAAGGCTAGGGAGGGACTATTGACAAGGTCTTGGAATGACAGGACAAGAGGCAATGGGTTTGAACTGGCAGAGGGGAGATTGAAAGTGGATGTTAGGAGGAAGTTCTTTACAATGAGGGTGGTGAGACACTGGCACAGGTTGCCCAGGGAGGTTGTGGCTGCTCCCTGCCTGGAGGTGTTGAAGGCCAGGTTGGAGGAGGCCTTGAGTGACCTGTGCTAGTGGGAGGTGTCCCTGCCTATGGCAGGGGTTTGGAACTAGATGGTCCTTGAGGTCCCTTCCAACTTTACCATTCTATGATTCCATGATTCTATATTTCTTTATCTGCTATCTCCCTTCCCTCCCATATGCTGTGCCTTCCAAAATCCCCAAACTGAGGCTGCCTGGCCCTGAAGCCATTTCTATTTTTATTCTAATTTGTCTTGTACCAGTCCAGCCATCACCCTTAGTTTGTCTTAAGTCTTCAGCTTCTCCCTTTAGGAAACAACTCTATTTCTAGTGCAGTGTTCTCACTTTCCATGAATATTAAAGGAGAGGGGAAAAAATTAGTTCAGAGCTGTGTAAGATCTGAAGCCTTTCATCATAGACCAACCACCTTCCTTCACTGGGCTTTTGTTCTTCACAGATTTGTTAAAGTTCCTGTTTGAAATTTTTATGTGAGTTTTTTGGTTTGGTTTAGGTTCTTATTTTCCTTTTATTTTTTTTTTTAATTTATTTCTTGTATTTCCTTAATATTTCCCCTGGACAAGATATTTGTTGTCGCTTCTTATTTTGTATTTTGATGGTTATTCATACCCTGCTTCTGTTGATTTGGTGATGTTTATTGAATAGGGTTTCCCACAGGTGATTTATGCAAGGTCCTCATTCCTTTACTCATTTTCTTTTTATTAAGCAACATTTCTAGTGCCAGCTTTTATAACTCTGTCACACTGCAAAGTGGAGTCTGATTTGCTCTCTCCTGTTTGCAGCCCCTTTCACATTTGCTCTATTTCATTTCTCACCCTCTCCAGAATATTTATATTAAAGATATTTTGCTATAGGTGATTTAACAATCTAACCTGGTATCTTTTTTCCCCCCCTGCACTCTTACTTTGTTTACATGCGAAGTGCAAAGGAACAGGAGGATTTTGTTTGGGTTTGGTTTTGTTTTGTTGGTTTTTTTTTTTTCTTAATCTGTTTCATGTGATACAAAATAAGCACAAAATAAGCTCTTAGCAACATTATCAGAAATTTCAGCTGAACACTGGCAGACTTATCCCTTGGAAGGCCTAGGGCAAAATAACAAGAGGACAAAAATATAGGTCATATGGCCAGGATGGGTTTGGAGTGATGCTGTGGGAGAAATCTTGGCTTAGCCTGAACTGACCCCTGCTTGGATGTGTTTCCAACTGTGTGTTATGTCTTTACTGTTTTATAAGGGCTGAACACTGATTGTTCAATTAAGTGGTAAAACTTAAGAGGCATTAGGGTTCACATTCTATGGCTCCATGTTTCTATGATTCTATAGCTCCATGGTTCTATGATTCTATGGCTCCATGTTTCTATGATTCTATGGCTCCATGTTTCTATGATTCTGTGACTCCATGTTTCTATGATTCTGTGACTCCATGGTTCTATGATTCTATGGCTCCATGGTTCTATGATTCTATGACTCCATGTTTCTATGATTCTATGACTCCATGTTTCTATGATTCTATGACTCCATGTTTCTATGATTCTATGACTCCATG
>VWZE01002402.1:83023-96113 GCA_013396675.1 Eubucco bourcierii
TTGAGGTCCCTTCCAACCTTACCATTCTATGATTCTATGATTCTATTTGAGGCTCAAATTCTGATCCAGGTCTGGGTATAGATCTGCACAGCCACAGTTTAGCTGGAATGTGACTTTTAGCTCAGCTCCTGTAGAAACTAAAGCATTTCTCCTGTAGATTTCACTCTGCCAAATGTCAGAGAGGGTGGTTTAGAGACATTTCTAACATCAGTCTTCAAGAGCTTCATTTGGAATGTCTTCTAGATCTAATACAATAAATTGAATTCATTGAAACCTAAAACATCCAGGAATTGTGCTGCCACCTTTGGCAGCATCGCTTGGCAAAATTGGGTTGCGTGAAGCTGGCGCTGCTGGAGAGTGCTCACTGTTGAACAACTGAGGTGTTACAGGATAGTCTGGATCCTGCAGCCCATCTGGGATGGTCTGAATGTAAATGAGAGCAAAGTTTGGCTCACAGCTGTTACAGATTCTGACTCAGCCTTCTGCAGTTCACTCTCCAGCAAACCCTTCATGTCATTGTGGCACCTTGGCAAAGCTGAAGTCTGGAGTCTGATTGCAAGGTCTTGCAATGCCAGGACAAGGGGCAATGGGTTTAAAGTGGCAGAGGGGAGAAGCTGAATGTTAGGAAGAAGTTCTTTGCAGTGAGGATGGTGAGACACTGGCACAGGTTGCCCAGGGAGGTTGTGGAGCAGAGAATCACAGAATCTTTGATCACATTGGGTGATTCTGTGCTCCACAGCCTCCCTGGAGGTGTTGAAGGCCAGGTTGGAGGAGGCCTTGAGTGCTCTGTACTAGTGGGAGGTGTCCCTGCCTATAGCAGGGGGTAGGAACTGGCTGAGCTTTGAGGTCCCTTCCAACCTTCCCATTCTGTGATTCTATGTAGAGCAGCACACACTGAGGCAGAGCAGTGAAGCAGAGCAGCAGCACAACTCCTTGCACCTTAGCTCCATTTACATTACTTGCCCGAGTGCAGTGGCTCCTTTGGCCACAGAGATCACCAATCAGAATGGCACTTGCCAAACTGGCCATATTAGGTGAAACCAGGGCTTGCTTACCCTTGTTTGGGCAAGGCACTAACAAGGACCTAAACACCTGTAGGAACCTCTTTGTCACTTTGGGAGGGGACATAATGGCCCAAGCCTTTGTTTCCCTCTGGTCCTTGCTTCCCCCATCAGCAGAAGGCTGGGACAAGCCAGACCATCTAATAGGCCTTTTAGCTTTCCCTGTCAGTGAGTCTTCCATTGCTGAAGTTAGGACCAGAATTTACTGCCCTTGAACATGAACCCTTTCACTGCTGAAGTTGTGCCCAGGATTTGCTAACTGCTACCTTGACAGACAGACCTGAATGTTTGCACTCATTTGATATCGTATTTCACAGTCTCACAGTCTCACAGTATCACCAAGGTTGGAAGAGACCTCAAAGCTCATCAAGTCCAACCCATTCCCACAGCCCTCAAGACCAGACCATGGCACCAAGTGCCACGTCCAAACCTGCCTTGAACACCTCCAGGGACGGTGACTCCACCACCTCCCTGGGCAGCCCATTCCAGCAGTCAATGACTCTCTCAGGCAACAACTTTCTCCTCACCTCCAGCCTAAACTTCTCCTGGCACAGCTTGAGACTGTGTCCTCTTGTTCTGCTGCTGCTTGCCTGAGAGAAGAAAGCAACCTCCTCCTGGCCACAACCACCCTTCAGGTAGCTGGAGACAGCAAGAAGGTCTCCCCTGAGCCTCCTCTTCTCCAGGCTAACCAATCCCAGCTCCCTCAGCCTCTCTCCATAGGGCTGTGCTCCAGGCCTCTCCCCAGCCTCGTTGCCCTTCTCTGGACACACTCAAGCACCTCAATGTCCTTCTTCAATGGAGGGGCCCAGAACTGGACACAGGACTCAAGGTGTGGCCTAAGCAGTGCAGAGTCCAGGGGGAGAATGAGCTCCCTGCTCCTGCTGGCCACACTCTTGCTGATGCAGGCCAGGATACCATTGGCCTTCTTGGCCACCTGGGCACACTGCTGGCTCATGTTCAGGTGGGTGTCAATCAGCACCCCCAGATCCCTTTCTGTTTGGCTGCTCTCCAGCCACTGCCACCCCAGCCTGTAGCTCTGCATGGGGTTGTTGTGGCCAAAGTGCAGCACCTGGCACTTGGATTTGTTGAGCTCCATCCCCTTGGACTCTGCCCATCTGTGCAGGCAGTCGAGGTCCTGCTGCAGAGCCCTTCTGCCCTCCAACCCAGCAACATCAGCCCCCAGCTTGGGGTCAGCTGCAAACTTGCAAATTTTCCTTTTTACCTAACAGCGCAGTAAGAAAAAAAAAATACACAAAATAAAACCAACCAAAACCTATTTCATTTCTTTCACAGAAAATAGATGCTCAAGCTATTGAAGAATTCTATGGTCTGACATCTGATATATCAAAGAATTCAGAGTCTGGCTATATTTTATTCTATCAGTCAAGAGAGTGACTCGGCCGCGGGTGACGATTACGCACAAAGCCGCAGCACGCGAGAGGAGCTGAAGGGCCTCCCTCGACTGACTTCTGCACATCTTGTATGGCTCAACAAGGATCCACTCTGCCTCCTATTCAATGGTCCACCTGACACTGACTAGAGCTGTCCTTTTTTGCCATGCAGAACTTAGTTTTGTGGCTGGGGGGCTGGGGGGGAGCTGTTTGTAGTTTTTAAGTCTGATCAAAGAGCTGACCGCGGTCGGGGTTTAGTGGGATTGCTATGGACTAACATTTACAGGTCAGAAGATTTGGATGTCAACTGTTACAAACCCAATCCAACTAGAGCAGCATTTTATATGGAAGTCCTCAGTGCATTATTTAAAGCAAAACTGGGTTGTTTGGAGTTTTTTGTTGGGGGGGAGGGTGTTAATTTACAGAGCATTCCTTTAAATATGCCCTGGCATATGCTGACCCACCTGAAGCATAGGGAAAACAAGAACCTGTTTGATGCTGACTGGAATGATGGTTGTATAGGGGATTCTTTTTTTTTTTTTAATGTATCACTCTGCTGCAAAAAAAAAGAAAGAAAAGGAAAAAAAAGAAAAGAAAAGGCAAGAAAAAAGAAAAGAGAAAAGAAAAGAAAAGAAAAGAAAAGAAAAGAAAAGAAAAGAAAAGAAAAGAAAAGAAAAGAAAAGAAAAGAAAAGAAAAGAAAAGAAAGAGAAAAGAAAAGAAAAAAGAAAATAAAAGAAAAAAGAAAATAANAAGAAAAGAAGAAAAGGAAAGAAAAACCAAAATAAAAGAAAAAAGAGAAAAGAAAAGAAAAAAGAAAAGAAAAGGAAAAAAAAGGGGAAAAGGAAATAAAAGAGAAAAGAAAAAATAAAATAAAAGCAAAGAGAAAAGAAAAGAGAAAAGAAGAAAAGGAAAGAAAAAAACAAAATAAAAGAAAAGAAAAGGGAAAAGAAAAAAGAAAAGAAAAAAGAAAGAAAAGGAAAAGAAAAGAAAAGGGAAAAGAAAAGAGAAAAGAAGAAAAGGAAAGAAAAAAACAAAATAAAAGAAAAGAAAAGGGAAAAGAAAAAAGAAAAGAAAAAAAGAAAGAAAAGGAAAAGAAAAAATAACAGAAAAGAAAAGAAAAGAGAAACGAAGAAAAGAAAAAAGAAAAGAAAAGAAAAAAGAAAAGAAAAGAAAAAAGGAAAGGAAAGGAAAGAAAAGGAAAGGAAAGAAAAGGAAAGAAAAGAAAAGAAAAAAAAAAGAGAAAAGAAAAGAAAAGAAAAAAAGGAGATAGTCTCCAAAATCATTTTAAGCTTTGGGTCCTTAAAAAACTTGCAGGCCAAAAATTCACAGGGGGAGGGATTGAAGCAACAATGGAACTAAGCAACGCCTTTTGTTTGTCAGGAAGGTAGCAGAAATGATGGTTCAGAATCAAGGGAGTGAGCTAACAGGTCTGACAGAGAGCTAAATGACATATACTGAGCTGATGTTTCTGATAAAACTCTAGCACAGGTTGTTGACGTCATCGAGTTTGCAGAGATTGCAGCACTGCTCATGTCTAACCATATCCAGCAGGGACTGAAACTGCTGCCCATTTAAATCAGTGCTGCTTTCCCAGTGCATAAGGCAAGGTCCTGCTGTCTTCTGAGACTCTCTAGATCCCATTTTTGATTTCTCAAGAGAGAGCCCCTGGCTCAGCAGCACCACAGAGCACACACCAGCCATGAGCTCAGGGGCACTGCCTGGTACGAGTCACCCCTAAGGTTTTGGCTGTGTGGGTCACCACGGAGGCTGGGCTCTGGAGTGTCTGGTTTTAAGGACATCAGAAGGCTTAGGCTGGGATCTGGCTGGCATTGCTGAAGTCATAGTGGAATCTGGCAAGGCATGAATGTAGAAAAAAGTCTCAGCAGTGTGTGAGAAGGGCTTGAAAGCAGGTTGAGGCAGTGCTACTGCTGGGTAACCACTTGGCTTGCTTGGACACTTAGACAATCCTTTAACTCAAGCAGCCAAACTCCTATTGCAGTGAAGTCAACAGCAAAAGCACTCTCATTGCCTTCTGACTGGCTGTTGCTTGTAGTATTTACAAGGAAGAATTCTCAGCTCACCAAAAAAACCACCCACAATTGTTTTCTGGCTGTTAGGTTTCATTCAGTCAATGTTATTTGGCATTTATGAATCAGTGTTGCTTCTGGTGTCCTTCTTTTGTGGAAGGAGCCTGCTGGCCACTCTGGCTGACACTC
Source organism: Eubucco bourcierii (assembly GCA_013396675.1). Taxonomy (NCBI): domain Eukaryota; kingdom Metazoa; phylum Chordata; class Aves; order Piciformes; family Ramphastidae; genus Eubucco; species Eubucco bourcierii. The sequence continues at coordinate 87,693 of VWZE01002402.1, forward strand.
CCTCTTGAGAAATGGCTTTTGAAGTGCAGCTAAAACTTTAGATTTTAGTCTTCTGTAGGAAAAAGAATGACTTTTTTTTTCCTTTTTTTTTTTTTCTTCCTTATTTTTGGCATTGTAACCTACTGTGAATGTGAAATCTGTTAAATAATGGTGCAAATGAAGTAGTAGCTTCGACTGCAACATCAGGTGGGGTCCAGCAATGGCCATTTTGTGAACTAAGGTAGCACTTTACAATGAATAAGAAACAGAAGTGGACTTTTCATCTGCCATTGGTAGTGATTTATCAGGTTACTGCACCAGTACAAGGAAACAGACCTAGAATGTAACCTTAAAGTACTTTACTTAGGGCAACAGTAGTGGTCTGCTGAGAGCACTCCTGGCATGCAAGGTCAAGACTTAGGATGCAGCTCTGGTTCCTGTGTTGATGTTGGAATGAAATGTTCTGCCCCAGAGAAAAAACTCATCCCCAGCTCTGAGGCCCAGGAGCATTTCCACTGAAAAGTTAAACCTGCAAAGCCTTCCTCAGTGGATTTCTTTATAAGCAATCAGAATTTCCATATCAAAGTAGAATAATCATTGCCTTTTCAGATGAGTTTCCTCACTGTGGATGGAGGCACTTTCTAGACTGACAGTAGCCAGTGCTGGTCCAAAGGTTTGTACTTCAGAGCTTACATGAGCTGAACATGCTTCAATTTTAAAGCAAGCAACAACAACAACAAATATATATATATAAAAATATATATATTAGGGTGTTTTTTGAAGGACTAAGGCACACATTAATACCTAAAGTAATTCTTCATTGGAATTCTTTTAAAAATCAGTTCACATTTAGGAGGTCTTTTTGCACATTTGAATTGGCCTGCCTGAAAATGGCTTTGAAAAACACTAATGACATGAATCAATGTGAGCAATAATGCTTTCTCCAGCTGCAAGGCTGCTCCAGGTTGTAAAACATGCAGATAGTTCAGAGTAAAATGACTGGAATGAGCTGTTTCATGAAGTGTTAAAAACCATTTTCCACTCCTGTCAGCTTGTGAGTGGAGCACAGCACTGGGATCACACTCAGGCCAACAGCAGTGGGCTGCCATCAGCCACCAGTGGAAGACTCACTTTGTGCTAAGGATCATTTTCTTTTGACTTAATAAAGTGTAATAAGTTGTGGTCAAAATTCACACACAGGATGTTAGGGATTGGAAGGGACCTCTGAAGATTAACTTTGAGTCCAATCCCCCTGCCAGAGCAGGACCAGGGAGTTTAGCACAGGTCACACAGGAACACATCCAGACAGGGCTGGAAAGGCTCCACAGAAGGAGACTCCATAACCTCTCTGGGCAGCCTGTGCCAGGGCTCTGGGACCCTCACAGGCAAGAAGCTCTTCCTCATGTGTTGTGCTGCAGTTTCCATCCATTGCTCCTTGTCCTATTGCAGGGCACAAGTGAGCAGAGGCTGTCCCTGTCCCTTCCTTCCCAACCCCCAGCCCTCAGCTATTGATAGACATTGCTCAGATCCCCTCTCAGTCTTCCTTCTCCAGACTAAGCAGCCCCAGGTCCCTCAGCCTCTCCTCACCAGACACTGCTCCAGTCCCTTCAGCATCCTTGTAGCCCTCCCTTGGACTCTCAGGCAGATCCCTGTCCCTCTTCAACTGAGGAGTATCCAATCTACAGGTCTAGGGAGGTTACAGCAGCTCTATGGAGGTTCCAAGGGGGTCTCCTTCCACTCTACTCTGCCCTACTGAGACCACACCTGGCATATTGTGTTTAGATTTGTGCTCCTCAACTCAAGAGAGGCAGGGACCTGCTGGAGAGAGTCCAATGGAGAGCCACAAGGATGACTGGGGGACTTGAGCATCTCTGCTATGAAGAAAGAATGAGGACCCTGGGGGTGTTCAGTCTGGAGAGAAGAAGGCTGGGAGAGGAGCTAAGTACCTGAGGGGTGGGTATCAAGATGAAGGTACCAGCCTTTTTGGTGGTGCCCAGTGACAGGACACTGAGGTTCCAGCTCACCATGAGGAGACCCTTATGGTGAGAGTGACAGAGCACTGGAGCAGGCTGCCCAGAGAGGCTGCTGACTCTCCTTCTCTGGAGCCTTCCAAAGCCAACCTGGATGTGCTGCTGTGCAGCCTGCCCTAGGTGATCCTGCTTTGGCAGAGGAATTGAATTCAATCTCTGGAGGTCTCTTCCAACCCCTAACCTGCTGTGATTCTGTGTCCTCAAGGTCTTCAGCCCAGCAAAAGCTGTCCACCAGTTGAGGCAGCAGCAGACTCCTATGTCAAACCCAGCTTTGCAGGACTGGGAGCCTGCCAGGATCAATCCTATGCTGTAAAGTGTTGTAGTAAAGTAAAACACAATCCTCATTGTCTTCTGCTTGTGGAGAGATTTCCTCTCACCTGGGAAAGAGTGGCAAAGTATCCAGGACAATAAAAGCTTTCCAGCCAGCACCTAGAAAACAGATTTGTAGCACAGATGTCCAATAATATTCTGTGCTATGAGTTTATGGTGTCAGGCTCTGAGGACAGCAGACCTAATGACATCTGAAGATCCCTGCTTGTCCCACCTGCTGTTGCTGAGCTGTGTTGTGCATTTCTAAATCCATTACTTTGCTCTCCCTTAGAGAAAAAAAAAAGAACATTTTCTGCCCTGTGCTGTTCTCCCACTGAAGCCAGTGCAGGGCTGCAGTGCTGATGAATCAGTCAGAGGATGGGTTCAGAGCTCAGCTTTTCTGTCCCACACAACAGGCTGGCAGGAGTTTAGGTCATTTCTATTTTGGGGACACAGCAGAGGGAGGCAGAAGAGGGAGCTGAAGGAGAAGCCACACCAGTGAAGAAGAACACCTTGCTGAAATCAAGGCCCAGAATGACTCCTGCTTCAAGAATTGACACTCCCCACAGAGCAGGAGATTGCATCTTAGAAGCTTTTGTTCCCTTAGCAGCTGGAGGGAAGAAAACAAATTGGTAAGGATTAGATTTAATAAAGATATTAAAGACCTAAGCAAGCTGGAACTGAACTTCATGCTCCGTGGTGGGCCCTTAAGTGCTCCCACAACCTGTCTTTTGTCTTCAGACATCACATTTCATTCCCCCATCTGCTACAGCAGGGACCTGAGCTGACAACTTGCAGCTGCCTCTCAGCAGCAGCCCTTTCTTGTTGAGTCTCTCTTTTTGCTGCTTGTGGCTGACAAGGAGTGAGCAGCATCCTCCAGCTGAATGTCTACTTGAGTTTTGGCTGTGAACTTGCCCTTTGCTAGGACCTTTTAGCAGTGTTTGTTTTAATTTATTTCTCTTTTTATTTTTTCCCCCCTTTTTCTTTTGTCTGTTAAATTGTAATTGTAAAGTAACTTAATGTAATATTGATTTGTTGGTTTAATTTTTATGTACTTTATGATTTCTTTTGTTTTTGTTTAATGTACTCAACCCAAGCACTTTAAGCACCAATGTCAATCTTGTGAAATTCCAATCAGCTTAACATTTTTGCCTGTATATTTTGGGTGTGTGGGTTTTTTTTTTAATCATTGTGCTTTTGTAGCTGTTTGCTTTGGATCCAACATCTCCACTTACAGCCTGATTCCCATTTCTAGGCTTCTGGTCCTAGCTGGGTTGTAAATCTGGGAGGATTCAGCAAGGACGCAGTTGTGTGCTGCATGCCTGCTGCACACAGCAGAGTGTACCTGAGAGGCTGCACTCCCAGTGCCTATTTCACAGCCTCCTTTGCACTCTGCCTGCTGGCTCAGCTGAGGGTGAGTGAGGCTTTAATCTGTGGCACAGTGATCAGTGACTGTCACATAGGAGACTTTCACCAAGGAAACCTCAGCAATGGGGATCAATGTGTGCAGGGTGAGTGGCAGGAGGCTGGAGCCAGGCTCTGCTGGGTGATGCCCAGGGACAGCACAAGGGGCACTGGGTGCAAGCTGAGCCATAGGAAGTTTCATTTAAACATGAGGAGGAATTTTTTCCCTGTGAGGGTGCCAGAACCCTGGCACAGGCTGCCCAGGGGGTTGTGGAGTCTCCCTCTCTGGAGATATTCAAGTACCACCTGGATGTGTTCCTGTGTGATCTGCTCTGGGTGCTGCTGCTCTGGCAAGGGGCTTGGATTGACTGAGCTTTGGAGGTCACTTCCAGCCCCTGACATTCTGGGATTCACTTTTCACAGGAGAGTTCTCTTTTCCCAAGCACAGATTTATCTGCTCAGAATGTACAGGTGCTTCTCTGCCATTGGATTTGTGTCCTGAACAGCCTCAAATGTGAATAACCTTAAGAGGTGCATTAATTCCTGGCCCTTGGGTGAGTGCTAGCAAGGAGAGCATTTTTTTTGCATCCTCATTCTCTCTACTTGGGCTCATTTAAAGGGAGGAGATAAGGAAAGAGAGACTTTGCATCAGGGGGTCTGGAGACAGGCCAGGGGGCAATGGTTTGGAGCTGAGGCAGAGCAGGCTGAGAGTGGAGCTGAGGAAGAAGTTGTTGAGTGTGAGGGTGGTGAGAGTCTGGCACAGGCTGCCCAGGGAGGCTGTGGCTGCCTCCTGCCTGGGGGTGCTGCAGGCCAGGCTGAAAGAGCTGTGCTGCATTTTCTGAGGTCTTTCAGGAGCAAGGGGGTTAAAAGACACATTTCTTGGGAATACAGATGCTTTTTTCTTCAATATGGTGGGCAAACCAAGCCTTCACAGGAGACAACTGCATTGAATCACCACTGATACTCTCCTGCAAGCACTTCTTATTGAAGAGGACAAGTCTGTGCCCATCAGACTTGTGTGGGAAAAAAGTGACCTTTATTAGATGGTTTTAATGATTACTGCATGAGGTGGGTTAGCCTTGGCTGACTGCCTGCTGGGAGTTAAGGCTGTTCAGCCTGGAGAAAACTCCAGGGGCACCTCAGAGCTGCCTGCCAAGAGCTGAAGGAAGCCTGCAGGGAGGCTGCAGAGGGACTTTGCATCAGGGGGGCTAGAGACAGCCCAAGGGGCAATGGTTTGGAGCTGAGGCAGAGCAGGCTGAGAGTGGAGTTGAGGAAGAAGTTGCTGAGTGTGAGGGTGGTGAGAGTGTGGCACAGGCTGCCCAGGGAGGCTGTGGCTGCCTCCTACCTGGGGGGGCTGCAGGCCAGGCTGGGTGAGGCCTTGAGAGCAGCTGAGTGTAGCTGAGAGGTGTCCCTGGGCATGGTGGGGAGGTTGAAGGGGGTGAGCTCTGAGCTCCCTTCCAACCTGAGCCATTTTGGGATTCTATGAAGCAGGATAAGTGCTGAGTAAAAAAGTCACCAGCCCTAGCCAAGGCTCTGGGTGTTCCTTGGAGGCCAGCATCTGTGGTGCCAGTTTCAACAACCCTGTGTGGTTAATGCCAGGTTTATTCTCAAGTGTTTGAGACATTGTATTCCCTTTGATAAACAGACCAGGACTTGTTCCTGTTGCTGAGGTCTTTCTCCTCCATGTAACATGCCCCTTATGATCTAACCAGCCCCCTTGGGAAGGCTCCCCAGACCCCCTTTCAATTTCTTTCCACTTCACATGCCTTACATCAAAGAGATGTCCACAAGGCTTGCTTGGATGAACACACTCCTGGCATGTAAGGTCCAACAACACCTACCAGGAGGTGTGTGCCCACCTGATGGGACCATCTGTGCCAAGCCTGTGCCTACTTACACACAGATGATTCTTTGCTCCCTGGGAGGTTTGCTTGCTGGCTTGGCCTGGAATGCTTTACTCTTCCTTTATTCATGGCCTCAGATTTGCTCTCACCCTTTAGTAATTCTGCTTGGTTTGGTTATCAGGCCTGAGGCTGGTGCACAATGTGAGATGAACTCAGATGTGCCACGCACTGTGGTCAGCTAACAGCCTAATGCTCCTGGTGAAGGCTGTTGCAGGTGGCACCTTCAGTCTGAAGCCTGGTAGGTCTATAGGAGAAGCTGGGCTGGCATGCAGCATCCTAACCCTCAGCTTGTACCCAGCTGAAATGGGTGCTCCATCCCCTAGACAATCCTGACTCCCCTCCCTGGGACTCTGGAGTGGCAGGGGCAAAGCTTTTGCACTCCTTGCAGCTCACCAAATCGTCTTGCTTGCCACGGTAAAGCAACAGGCAATATTTGCAACCCCTGCCCCCCCTTCTCCCCAAAAGCTCATTAAAGGAACACTTAGAGAGGCTGAGCTTAAGCTCCAGCTTTGGATTTGCAGTAGAGGAGCAGCTCTGCTGTGAGCACAGGCTGAGAGGGAGCTGGGGGGGTGCAGCCTGCAGAAGAGAAGGGGACCTGAAGCCACAAAGATGCTGCAAGGGCTGGAGCAGCTCTGCTGTGAGCACAGGCTGAGGGAGCTGGGGGGGTGCAGCCTGCAGAGGAGAAGGCTCCAGGGGCACCTCAGAGCTGCCTGCCAAGAGCTGAAGGGAGCCTGCAGGAAGGCTGCAGAGGAACTTTGCATCAGGGGGGCTAGAGACAGCCCAAGGGGCAATGGTTTGGAGCTGAGGCAGAGCAGGTTGAGAGTGGAGCTGAGGAAGAAGTTGTGAGGATGGTGAGACTGGCACAGGCTGCCCAGGGAGGCTGTGGCTGCCTCCTCACTGAGGCTGTTCAAGGCCAGGTTGGATGAGGCCTTGAGCAGCTGAGTCTAGCTGAGAGGTGTCCCTGTCTGTGCAGGGAGGTTGGAGTGAATGAGCTCTGAGCTCCCTTCCAACCTGAGCCGTTCTGTGATGACTCTGCTGTTTGCAATCCTCCCAAACCAGGTGGTGTTCACATACCCAAACTGTCTCCTTGTCCTCTCCCAACCCTCTCCCAGCAAGAAGAACATCAGAGCATCCATACCATAGGTCCCAATGCTTTTGCTGGACACAATTTTCTAGCTTCTAGTGGTTTTTTTGTTAAAAGAGACCTGCCACAAGCTCTGTTGACTTATCCATGGCTCTTCAGGAGCAAAGTTGCTGTATGAACATACAGGGCAGGGGGGGAAGAGCAGGTTGCCCAGGGAGGTTGTGGCTGCTCCCTCCCTGAGGGACTATTGACAAGGGCTTGGAATGCCAGGACAAGGGGCAATGGGTTTGAAGTGGCAGAGGGGAGATTGAAAGTGGATGTTAGGAGGAAGTTGTTTGCAGTGAGGGTGGTGAGACACTGGCACAGGTTGCCCAGGGAGGTTGTGGAGCACAGAAGCACCCAATGTGATCAAAGATCACATTGGGTGCTTCTGTGCTCCACAACCTCCCTGGAGGTGTTGAAGGCCAGGTTGGAGGAGGCCTTGAGTGCCCTGTGCTAGTGGGAGGTGTCCCTGCCTATGGCAGGGGGTTGAAACTAGATGATCCTTGAGGTCCCTTCCAACCTTACCATTCTATGATTCTATGAAGAAGAAAGAGAAAGGAGGGTGGGAGGAAAACCCATGGGAAGGGCTGGTTTTCTGGAGGACCTGAACCTGTATGTCTTGTTTGTAAATACATAGCCCCTCTCTACTTTGTCAAAACAATGCAATCATAATAAAACTACTTCAGTATTTTGTGCTAGTTTGGTTTGTGTGCTTTGTTTTGTTTTGTTTTGTTTAATGGAGTATAAAAAGTAATCAAATTATGAGGCACAGAATGGGGACACACACACACAAAAAAATAAATATGGAGGTTTCTGGAAGGCTGCAGTCTGTGGTGTGTGTGTGCAGTCAATACCTGCTCTTTTCAACCATGTCCATGTAATTAAATCATGCAGAACTGTAAATTAAGGTTCCCCTTGGTTGTGAAGGCTGTGAGATAAGGGGAACAGAATTTTCTTTTGCTAACATGCTTCTATTTTCCACAAAATAAACTCCCTAGCTGACCTTGCTTCCATTCCACTTGCTTTGAAGCTGTTGGAGCGGGGCCAGAGGAGGCCACAAAGATGCTGAGAGGGCTGCAGCAGCTCTGCTGTGAGGACAGGCTGAGAGAGTTGGGGCTCTGCAGCCTGGAGAAGAGAAGGCTGCCAGGAGACCTTGGAGTGGCCTTCCAGGATCTGAGTGGGCTACAGGAAGGCTGGGGAGGGATTATTTACAAGGTCTTGCAATGCCAGGACAGGGGGAAGTGGCACAAATCAAAATCACACAGTGGCCTGGGTTGGAAGGGACCTTAAAGGTCATCTTGCTCCAACCCCCCTGGCAGGTGCACCTTTCACCAGTCCAAGTTGCTGAGAGCCTCCTCCAACCTGGCCTTGAACACCTCCAGAGAGGGGGCATCCAAAGCCTCCCTGGGTAACCTGTGCCAGTGTCCCCACCCTCACTGCAGACAACTTCTTCTTAATATCCAGTCTCAATCTGCCCTCCTCAAGCCTCAACCCATTCTCATCCTAGCACTGCAAGCCCTTGTAAAAAGTCTCTTCCTGGCTTTCTCATGGGCCCTAATCAGGTTCTTTCTCTCTCTTTCTCTATTTTCCTTCCTTCCTTCCTTCCTTCCTTCCTTCCTTCCTTCCTTCCTTCCTTCCTTCCTTCCTTCCTTCCTTCTTTCCTTCCTTC
>VWZE01002403.1:4618-16460 GCA_013396675.1 Eubucco bourcierii
CCAGCCTGTCCAGGTCCCTCTGGATGCCATCCCTGCCCTCTAGCAAGTCGACTGTGCCACACAGCTTGGTGTCATCTGCAAACTTGCTGAGGGTGCACTCCATTCCTCTGTCCATGTCACTGACAAAGATGTTAAACAGCACTGGTCCCAGCACTGACCCCTGAGAGCTTCCTCAGGCTCTCCTCATAAGAGAGACGTTCCATTGCCTTAATCATCTTTGTGGCTCTGTGCTGGGCTCTCTCAAGCAGTTCTATGTCCCTCTTGAACTGGGGGCCCCAGAACAGGACACAGTACTCCAGATGCAGCCAGATCTCAGTAGCTTACCTTTGTCTGAAATACAAGGCTAATTTGACCTGCTTGACTAAACTCAAAATGTAAAGGCTTAGAAAATAATTAAGGCAGAGATGAGGGGAAAAATGTCAGAGAAAAACAGAAATATATAACACAAAGTCTTTGTTTAACCATCCAATTATTGGCAAAACTATGGCAAACTTCTTAAAGTACTTCAAAGGATTATCAAAAACAGAGAAGCTGCTATATAAATAATTTGCTCTCTTCCAATTCTAGTTATTACTTACAAGAAACTATAAAGAATACAAGTAATTACTGAAAGAGGTTTGGAAAATGATTGCTGGCTTTTAATAAACTCTTGAAACATTTTATCTTATGTTCTTACGTACAAACTAATTGCTCTGATCTTATTTTACTCATAAGATGTTTTTTGTTAAGCTCAGCAACACTTCTTCTAGATCAAATAAAACAAAATAGTATTGGATACTCCTTGGGAGACTATTGCTGTATTACCCTTCATCAGTGGTATCCTAGGGTGCATTAAGAAGAGTGTGTCCAGGAGGTTGAGGGAGGTTCTCCCCCTCTGCTCTGCCCTAGTGAAACCTCACCTGTTCTGGGCTCCCCAGTTCAAGAGGGACAGGGATCTACTGGAGAGAGTTCAAGGGAGGGCTACAAGGATACTGAAGAGACTGCAGCACTGTCTGGTGAGGAAAGGCTGAAAGCCCTGGGGCTGCTTAGTCTGGAGAGGAGAAGGCTGAGAGGGGATCTGAGCAATGTCTAGAAATAGCTGAGGGCTGGGGATCAGTGCTGTGGCAGGGGATTGGACTCAAAGGTCTCCAGAAGACCCTTCCAACCGCTAACACTCTGTGACCCTGTGATCTGTCAGCACACGGCATGTATGCATTTTTCTGTGTGGCTTTGACAGAATATTGCTTAAATCTATTGCATTTAGTGTGTTTTCATATCAAATGTTTGATAGCTCACAGAGTAATGGGATTATTGACAGGTCTAGTTCTAAACCCTCAGCCATAAAGTGAGCTTTAGGGATGAGTGTTTACAAAAGCTGGAGCAATGGGAAGCCAATACAGGTTGTAGTCCATGGAGCAGAGACCAAAAGAAAAATCTTGGTGTTGCAAAGGTGTTTACATGGATGATAAGTACCACTGTGTTTGCCTGGGGAGGAAAAAAGGTATCTTCCTGCAAACCAGGCCTATTTTCTTTAAATAATCTCCAAGGAAACAGCCTCTGCCAAGCTAAGATGTGATTACCAGTTGCAGGCCTCTGACCATAGCCATTATTGTTTTAACATTTCTGCCTTCCTTTTTATCCTAGTGGGAAGCAGCCCGTATGGGCTGCCACTTATCTTGACCTTACTTGGAGATAAAAAGCCAGGTTAGCATATAGTGATTGCAAAGCCAGAAACAACAACAACAACAAAAAAACCAAAACAACAAAAAAAAAATCAGTATTTAGAAAATAAAGGAAGCAGCTGGCACAGTATCATTATGTGTCATGTTCCACACTGTGTGCTGTGGGTGGCCCGACAGAACAGTTCCCATCCACAACACCCCAGACAGAAACTTGGACTTAGTGGTAGTTTTTCCATTTTTAAACTTATCTGTGTGATTATTTTTTTTTCATCACTAAGATACTAATGGTGATGATTTTCTGCAACATCTGAGATTATGAAGAAAAAATAAAAAAGGAAAGAAAAATGGAAGGGAAAATCTTTATAGAATTTTAGTGCTTTTATGCACGGCTTTAGTGCCTTGCTTTACAATTGCTATAAACAAAATCACAGAATCACACAAATATCCAGGTTGGAAAAGCCCCACAGGATCACAAAGTTTCACCTAGAACCCTACTCTACAAGGTTCACCTTAAACCACATTCCTAAGCAGCATATCCAAACGACCCTTAAACACATCCAGGGTGGGTGACTCCACCACCTCCCTGGGCAGCTCATTCCAGTCCCTGACCATTCTCTCCATGATAAACCTTTTCCTCATGTCCAATCTAAACCTACCCAGCCTCAGCTTGAGGCCATTCCCTCTTGTTCTGTCTCCAGTTACCTGTGAGAAGAGCCCAGCAGCAGCCTCTCCACAATGTCCCTTCAGGTAGCTGTAGACAGCAATGAGGTCTCCCCTCAGCCTCCTCTTTTTCAAACTAAACAGCCCCAGCTCCCTTAGTCACTCAATGCAACTGAAAATCAGTAAATGAGCAGAAAGAGCTGGTTATGTTTTTTCTAAGTCTTCGTGGTTGTTTTACTGCTGTCCTCTGAGCTTTCCTTTCAACAAGCCAGTGAACCCAGAAGTGATTAGCAATTAGGCATGACACATCTTAAAAGTGTCTCACAGAATCGCAGAATTGTCAGGGTTGGAAGGGACCTCAAGCATCATCCAGTTCCAACCTCCCCTGCCGTGGGCAGGGACACTTTCTACTAGATCAGGTTGCCTAGAGCCACACCAGCCTTGCCTTAAAAGCTTCCAGAGATGGGGCTTCCGCCACCTCCCTGGGCAAGAATCTACAGAGAACAAACCGGCGTTAAGCCTGGTTACGGCATCCTGGTACAGTTAAATCATTCTTTTTTAACTGCTAATGCAAAATCCAAATTGCCTTTGTGTTTTTTCCCCTTCTTCCAGACCCTGACGGCACCTGCCCCATTTGCAGATGAAACAAGCTGTCAGTGCCAAGCCCCCCATGAGAAGCTAACCATTGCACAAGCCCGCCTGGGAACACCAGGTATGTGTAGAGAGCCACATCAGCAGCACTCTGGGCACTCCCAAAGCAAAGGCTCTCCCTGACAAACATCTGTCAGTGCTCCCTGGTACCTGCCACTTGGAAGCAGAAAGGCCTGCCTGGTATCTGGTGCTGTCAGGTAATGGGGAAGAAACCAGCAGCTACAGGATGATCATATTCTGTCAGAGAAGCAGCAAAAGAAAACTTTTCAGGTTAAGAGTTTGGTGTTTTCATGTTGGTCAGAAGGAAGGTTTGCCACCCCACTCTAGCCAGCCTGGAAATGGTGTTGTATAGTGGCTGTGTCCTGGATTTTCTTCCCGTGCTGCCTCCGTATGCTGGAAAACTCGTCTTTCACTAATGTTCTTGGGGATAACATCAGGCCTTAAGTGGCCTTTTCAGAGGAACCATGCCAAATTTCTTTATGTGGACACATGTGGTAGGTCTGGGGAGATGGGATGATTTCACATAAAGTCCCAAATATCTACTTCAGTGCCCTTAAATTCCAAGATTTTAAAAGTCCTCATTTACTTATTTGAAATAAGGTTTTAAAATGCATAACATTTCATAGAGGTAAGCCACAGCTTTCTGGTCAGCTCTGCAAGGAACAGTGTTCTCTTGTGGACTCTTGGATGTCCTGATGGCAGAGACATCTCTCTGTGCCTCTGGAGCATAGTCCATGGAGCCTGGAGGAACATGGTTGGTCTGATCTCCACTGTCCTTTCGCTTGAAGATGGTACAGCTGCCAGAGGGGTCATTTGGTGAAGCAATTCTTTTTTCTGTTTGGTGGCTGCTGCTGAAGATTTCATACCAGAAAGCAAGTTGCAAAGAGGATGGTGAGGAAAAAAAGAAGTGATAAGCTTGTTAGAAGAGAAGAGCTTGGGGAAAGTTTGAATAAAGGGAAGTGGAAGGTTTATGTGAAAGAGGTAAGCCATATATTTTCACAGAGGTAAGCTGTAGAGAAAAAGAAAGTCACAGACAAGAGGGAAGGAAAAGGAATTAAATAAGGAAAAGATGGGGAAAATCCGTAAGGCAGAAGTGACTGGAAAGCCAGGGAGAAAAAGAGTGATACATATGGTAGAACTCTAAATGAGGCAGGAAGATGACATTTGTGCTAAATTAGAATATGGGGATGATGGCTGATGATAAATAGGCTAAGTCTGAGAGACAACCACAGAGAGTACAGGGTAGAACAAGTAATGAGCTGGAAGAAACACTGCATAGTGCTTTTGAACATCAGAACTGAGGTACATCTCCACAATCATCTGCTCTTGGAACAAAAACCTGTCCAGCAGAATTAAGCACAACCTGTTTGGGGGCTGAAAAATTCACAGTAATGTTTCTGTCTCCACAGCTGACAGACCTGTCAGAGTGTATGCAGATGGGATATTTGACCTCTTCCACTCTGGCCACGCTAGAGCTCTTATGCAAGCCAAAACTCTTTTCCCAAATAGCTACTTATTAGTAGGAGGTAAGATCAGAATTATTTATTGCACTGCATTTTTGCTTCTGTGCTTCCATATCAGAGTTATTGCCGTGCTCGAACCCCCAGCTGTTTATACACTATGCCTTTGAATGCTGCTTTCACTCTGGGGACTTTCTAGAGGTGATTTGCCTCGAATTACATCTCACAATTGCATCAATTAAGGTAAAAGTCAAATTCTGCCCTCAGCAACACAGGCACAATTCCCATTCTAGTTGAAGCAGGTGCCTGCATGACTCTCAGCTCAGAATAGCTCCGTATGAATAATTTACCTTTTTCAGTTACTCGCTCAAAATTGTTCAAAGCTGGAGATGAGTGAATGAGATCAACCACTCATTTATTTCTGGCTCCTCAGTCACTCTGCTAGCCAGGCACAGCCCATGGCCCCTGGTTCCTGGCTAACCAAAACAGCACCAGGTGTGCAGACCCAGCCTTCAACATCAGGAGAGGAGCTAAATCTGGTCCGTTATTTTGGAGAACCAGGTTTAGGTCATGATTTGAAGGTGATTTTCAACTCACATGTGTCTCTGGGCAAGTTACTTTCTTAACCTTTTCTGGTTTTTGCTGTGAATATCTTCTTTTTGTGCTGTGTGGTTGGCTAGCAGCTGTTCAGTAGTTGGTACACGCCTGAGGAGTCAGCAAAGGGTGGCTCTTTTCCTGCCTAGCTCATTCTGCAGGCTCTGTTCTCATGAGGCCTGATAGACACACGTTTCATTTCCAGTCTTCCTGCACATAAACATTTAACAACAACCATGAGCTGCTCAGATGCTTTGATGATAGCAGTGACTGTGAATCCAACACTCAGACACTTTATACGATTATTTCCTGTCTTTGTCGCAAAGCAGATGAAAGGGGAGGGGAGAAAGACCAAATCTAGCAGAAAAGCAGAAATCTTCTTATAAATAAGCTTTTTGGTTTTATTGTGGCAATTCCCATGGAGATTCCTGGGAGAGAAAGGGGACATCCCTTAGGGAGGAAACATTTAGTACTTTCTTGCCTTCCTGCTGAGCCAGATAGCTTGCAGAAGCAGCAAGGGGAGGTGCAAGGCTGTGAGGTTTAAAAAAGCAGCGCAAGTTATTTAGGTTTTGTTGTTGTCTGAGGTCGAGGAAAGAGCTCTGGGACAAAAGTGTGGCTCCTTTGAAATTCACTGCCTAGCTTCACTTTGCCCTTCTTTATGGAGTGAAGGACAAACCAGCCAGCACTTATCAGCACCTTTTCCCACAGAGCACTGTGTCTTAGCATGTTTAAGAACTGGGCACCTTTCCACACCCACATCCAATTTGTGCTGCAAAAGCCCTGGTGTGATGTTGTCTTTGTGGGCAACATAACCAGCCCCTTCTACTTATTATTGTGAAGACAATTCTTTGGAACTAAGTTTACTTATTTAATAGACATTTCTACCTTCCCAGATCAGACATTAGAGCAGAGTGACAGTACCAAAAGGAAATACAGAGTCATTGTGTCTGCACTACACATGACCAAACAGCCACCAAAAAAATAACCCTTTCTACAGAATGTAAGCAAAAATATCTCTCTTCCAATCATTTTAGCAGACCCTCTCTTCCAGGAAAGGTAGCTTTAGAGTTCATAAAGGCCGTAAATAAGTATAAATACAGTCTTAGAATGGATCTTTCTACTGAAAATGCTTTGATCTCCATTAAATTTCTTGTCAGCAGGCATTAAAAAAATTACTTAATAGGACAGAGCAGCTTTTTGCTAGCTGAAATTCATATGCCTGTTATTACCTGCCTTTGAATTTTGCACAAACTCCAGGGCTAGCTAAGCCGCCTGACATTTTTTCTTATTTTAAAGGTCCTTAACAACCATCACAGCAAGAACACCCATTTTAGATTTTGAAAACAGCCTGAATCTTTGCCAGCACCTTGCCTGATAGGTTGATGTTTTCCAGTCAGAAAGAAGCAGCAGCTGCAGGGCTGCTCTCTCACTTCCCTGCAGCACTGAGAATGTTGCATTTATCATTTGTCAAGTGCATTTACTGTTTGTCCTGGTGTCACAGGCAGGTGAGATCTAAAAGCACAGGTTTGACCTGTGTTGAAGGCCAACCACTGAGAAGCCAGCTGTAAATGGGTATCACATTATGCCACGTGAAGTGCCAAGTGATTGTTGAAGCTGTGATATTGGGCAGAGTTCCAGTTGTGAGGACAGGTCATTGTGTTTCACAATGTTATGTGCCTAGAACGATAATTCGTCCTCTAGTAACATGAGGATTGCTTCCCTTCATTTTGGAAGCAAGGTGACAAAGTATTGATACATGGAGTGTACATGGATGCAAAATTTCTGTACTTCAAACTTTGCTGATTCCACCTGAGCGTGTGGCTCCTCCCAGTCCTTTCCAGGGGAGCTTCCTTCTACAATTTTCCATTTGAATGTGGCACAAGCCTTATTTCTCCTTCCATGAAACCTGCTGACCTCCAAGCTAAACTGAGAAACAAATTCCAGTCTGTCATGGCTTCTTACCCATCAGTGTTTATCTAGTGAGAATCTGCTTTCCTGTGGTTTAGAGCATCATTCATATAAGAACAACAAGCAGGAAGAGGAGGCCCAAGAGAGGCTGAGAAACCTCCATCTTTAGAAACTCAAGCTGCACGTGGCCTTGGGCAACCTGCTGTAGCAAATCCTGCTGTAAGGAGGGTTGGTTGGATTGGGTGATGTCCAGCTGAGTCTTCCTGCGGTGTACATGAAGTTTGCAAACTGCCTGTGGCTGCCAATGCTGCACTTTTTGCTTGGTTTTAAAGCATTGGCCAGCATTCCTGGAACTTCACAGGAAATGAAACTCACATTAAGGGTGGGATTGAATTGCCTCAGCATGTACATACTACAACAGCTGAGGTATCCTACAATACATCTCATTCACACTCAGGCTGGAGCTCTGGAAAGGTAAAAGAATCTCTTGGAGGTTGTAATTACCAACTCTGAGTAGAACTGTTAGATTACTTGGAGCACCCCAAAGTTAGCTATGATAATAACTGCCTAATGGACATAATCAACTGCTGGGTGTGCTGCTTCAATGGGGTGTGGAAGCATTTTGTTGATACTTCCATGTTTTAGTTTGCAGTGATGATTTAACACATAAATTCAAAGGCTTCACTGTGATGAATGAAACTGAGCGATATGAAGCCCTCAGACACTGTCGTTACGTGGATGAGGTCATCAGAGATGCACCCTGGACACTGACACCCGAATTCCTTGAAAAACATAAGGTACATCTCACCCCTCTAACCCTCCCTTTCCCTTTGCAGGCTAACAGTTGAGAATAAACAGCAGGTCTGTGAAATTCTGTGAGCTGGAGCAGGTCCAGAGAAGAGCCACAAAGATGATCCGAGGGCTGGAGAACCTCCTCTTTGGGGACAGGCTGAGAGACTTGGGGCTGTTCAGCACAGAGAAGAGAAGGTTCCAGGGAGACCTTAGAGCAGCCTGCCAGTACCTGAAATGGGCCTACAAGAAAGCCAGGAAAAGACTTTATACAAGGGCGTAGTGATAGGAGAAGGAGATTAGGCTGGAGATTAGGAAGAAATTCTTTCAAGTGAGGGTGGTGAGACACTGGAACAGGTTTGCCTAAGTTGGTTGTGGGTGCTTCCTCCCTGGAGGTATACAAGGCCAGGTTGGATGCGACCTCAAGCTTGGTCTAGTGGAAGGCGTCCCTGCCAATGCCAAGAGGGTTGGAACTACCTGATCTTTAAGGTCCATTCTATGAATCTATGAAATTATTTAATTCAGTTAATTGCAGTCACTGAAAAGGTAGATGGTGTTGCTTGCCTCCATCTTTGGCAGGGGAAGTTATGTTTGTTAGGCCTTTTGTTTTCAATATGCCAATAAGTTCTGTAGTGGGATTTCTGAATGGCAAAATAACACTGAAGAATTATTTACAAACTGACTTTTGGGAAAGGAGATCTTGAACCAGAGAAGTTGTTATGTAGTGACTGAAGTCCTGGATTAAAGACATATTTCTTATTAATAGCAACAGGCCAGAAATACATGAAAATGTCATCTGTCCTCTAAAAGGCAGGACAGAATTTCTTATGTGCTGTTGACTGTCTTGCAGTAGCTATGAACCTTAACAAAAGCATCATTAACTAGGATGTATTTTAGTGTTCCCATCACTGGGTGATTAAAAACCAGCTTGGCAGCCCCAAGGAGGCAGAATCTTCCTGCCTCTGTGGTGTTGAAAGCTAAGGCTTTGCTACTTGCATTAGCTCTACCAGTAGCAATAAAAGAAGGAATGGGTAGCTCTGGTTTTCTACAGGGTATCACACAGATACCTAAATCTAGTGCAATATTCTAGGTGATGGCTTTAGGATGAGAATGTCCAAGTCAGCTGAAGTTGAGGAAAGAGATGATCCTCCACAACACCCCCCACCACTGAAGCAAAAGTGAGTGATGGTGCCATGTGATTCTTCTTCTCTCCACTGGCAGATTGACTTTGTAGCCCATGATGACATCCCCTACTCCTCTGCCGGCTCGGATGATGTATACAAACACATAAAGGAGGCAGGTAAGGGCAACTTCACACTCTTTGCACCTTCCTTTCCAGCCTCAGCTCCAAAGGGTTTACTGTGTTTTGACCATAACTACTGGGAGAGAAGCAGCAGAAATAAAGGTCATGTTCTCTTAGCCCCTAACAGTAGGTCCAGCTGACTTCAGCTGATGGCTTCACTTTGTGAAGCCACAAAGGATGTCCTTGGCTGAATTCCTGCCATAACCTCCAGGAAACCATTCAAATCTGCCACCAAAGACTCTGGATTTCATAAACAGATTTAGAGTGCTCAGCTAAGAGTTTTGAGTGGATGAAAATGAGTTTAGTTCCCAAGGCAGCCTAGCCAGCTTCAGTCATTTGTTGGAAACCACAAACTGATGACTCCTTGACACTGCCCAGTCTGGAACACAGGCAAGCAGAGGCGGCCTTCAGGAGTCACTCAGGATCAACTTCTGATTTGCACCAAGGGTTCCTTTCACTACATTGGCAGAGAGTTTAAAACAGTAACAGAGAAGAAGCTGAACCATGAGCCAACAATTGCACTTGCAGCCCGGAAGGCCAGAGGCATCCTAGGCTACATCAGAAGAGCGGCCCACAGATGGAGAGGGGTGATTCTGGCACTTTACTCCTACAAGCCCTCACCTGGTCTGCTGCATCCAGCTCTGGAGCCCTTAACACAGGAAGGACATGGACAGACATGTCCAGAGAAGGACCACGAAAATGATCAGGGGGCTGGAACATGTCTGCTATAAGGACAGGCTGGGGATGTTCAGCCCGGAGAAGAGAAGGCTTCAGGGAAACCTAAGAGCAGCCTGCCAGTACCTGACAGGGGCGACAAGAAGGCTGCAGAGGGACTGTTTGCAAAGGCCTGCAGTGATAGGATGAGAGGCAATGGTTTCAAATTAAAGAGAAGATTTAGATTGGATGTTAGAAACAAATTCATTACCACGAGGGTGGTAGAACACTGCAGCAGGTTGCCCAGGGAGGTAGCTGAGGCCCCATCCCTGGAGATCTTCAAGGTCAGGCTGGACAAGGCTCTAAGCAACCTGATCTAGTGGAGGTTGTCCCTGATGACTGCAGGGGGTTTGGAACAAATGACTTTTGAAGGTCACTTCCAATCTGTTCTATGATTCTGTGACTATTTAGGAGTTGGCTACACTGAACATGCCAAAATCATCAGGAGTTTGTATCTCTGCAGTTCAAGGAGGCTGAATTAAATCAAAGCAGGTAGTAGGCCAGTGTTTGCCAATTGCAGCTATCCTATAACACAGAGAACAACCCAGGAGGAGGCACTGATCACAGCTTTCTTCTGTTCCCTAAAGGAGGTGGTTCAAACCCTGGCAAACCCATCTTTTTGCTGGTCTGCCTAAACAGCTATTTGGAGACTTAAAAATATTTCAGAGCAAATCTGTCTGACAGTAATTTGTCATGCAGAGTGACCTTCTCAAGCCATACAGTGACAGCAGTAGATCAGGTATTGACCAGAGCTGAAAGAATAAGCTTTTTATAGCAGCAGTTCTTGATCTTTTGCCACTTGCAAACCTCACTGTGGTGTCAGACTCCCTTGGGAACTGCTGTTCTACAGTTTCAGAGTCAGCAACATCTGACCTCACTAGGCAGTATAACAAAGGTACCTCCGGTAAAGACAGGTCAACAAGGGGCATGCAGCGTATGTGCTGGACAAGCAGCTCCTTTACTTTTCTTCTGTAAGGTGCTGAGTGCACATGACGAGGTCATAGGAGCTCTTGCTCTCACTGCATAGTTACCAGACTGAGCTGGAGAGTGCCCAAACCTGGTACATCCTTCTCTGCAGTTGCTGGGCAGGGGTGCAGTGCACACACATCCTGATTCAAACTTTGCAGAATAGAATATGGACTTACAGCTTCAGGCACTTGTGGTCCATCCTGCATCTGGCATGGCGAGGTGCTGGAGGAGTAGTGACTTCAGTCTTGTAAGGCTGAATTTTGCTACATGTAAACTGGGAGATCTAGTGCTGTAAATCCTTGTTAACAATACAGGCTGGGGCATGATGTGATTGAGAGAGCAGCCCTGCAGGAAAGGACTTGGGGGTGCTGGCGGGTGAGAAGCTGGACATAAGCCAACAATGTGCACTTGCAGCACAGGCAGCCAGTGGCAGCCTGGGCTGCATCAAAAAAAAACGTGGCCAGCAGGTGGAGAGAGGAGATTCTGCCACTCTGCTCTGGAGAGACTTCACCTGGAATATTGTGCCTGGCTCTGGAACTCTCAGTCCAAGGATGTGGACCTGATAGAGCAGGTCCAGAAAACAGCCACAAAAATATTCAGAGGGCTGAGCATTTCTCCAGTGAAGACAGGCTGAAAGGATTGGGACTGTTCAGCCTGGAGAAGAGAAGGCTCCAGAGAGCCTTTAGAGCAGCCTTCCAGTACCTAAAGGGGGCCTATCATAGAATCATAGAATGGTAAGGTTGGAAGGGACCTCAAGGATCATCTAGTTCCAACCCCCTGCCATAGGCAGGGACACCTCCCACTAGTACAGGTCACTCAAGACCTCGTCCAATCTGGCCTTGAACACCTCCAGGGAGGGAGCAGCCACAACCTCCCTGGGCAATCTGTTCCAGTGCCTCACCACCCTCACTGTAAAAGAACTTCCTCCTAACATCCAGTCTAAATCTCCCCTCTGCCAGTTTAAACCCATTGCCCCTTGTCCTGTCGTTGCAAGGCCTTGTAAATAGTCCCTCCCCAGCCTTCCTGTAGGCCCCCTTCAGATACTGGAAGGCTACTATCAGGTCCCCTCGAAGCCTTCTCTTCTCCAGGCTGAAGAGCCCCAACTCTCTCAGCCTGTCCTCATAGGAGAGCTG
>VWZE01002403.1:17276-35805 GCA_013396675.1 Eubucco bourcierii
ACAGTGGCTTGGCAACTTTATCTGCCAGTTCCCTCAGGACCCGTGGGTGGATCTCATCAGGCCCCATGGACTTGTGCACATTCAGGTTTCTTAGGAGCTCACAAACATGATTTTCTACTATAGTAGGCAGATCTGCCTGCTCCCAGTCCTTACTTGTACCCTCTGCAACTTGGACATTGTGGTTGGAGCCCTTGCTGTTGAAGACTGAGGCAAAGAAGTCATTGAACACCTCAGCCTTGTCCATATCCTTTGTCAGCAGCTCTCCATTTTTCCTATGAGAAACCTGGGTAGGGACTGTTTACAGGGGCATGTAGCTATAGGACCTGGGGCAGTGGTTTGAAACTAGAGGAGGGTAGGTTTAGATTGGACATCAGGAAGAAGTTCTTTACTATGAGGGTGGTGGAACACTGGAATAGGTTCCCCAGGGAGCTGGTGAAGGCTTTATCGCTGGAGACATTCAAGGTCAGACTTGATGGGACTCTGACCAACCTGATGTAGTTGGGGATGTCTCTCCTTACTGCAGGATGGCTGGAGTAGGTGACCTTTAAAGATGCCTTCCAACCCAGTGTATTCTATGATTCTATAATGCTCCAGAACATCATTATTACAGTGATGAACCCCTTCTCCTAGGGGTTTTGTTTTAAGCAAACCACTGCCGTGGATGCATTTCCCTTAGTTCCAGCATCCCCATTTCCCTTAGTTCCAGTATCTCCATTTCCCACATCAGGTTGCTGGGGAGCAGAGAAGCAAATGGGATCTGTGGAGCTCCTTATGTAGGTTCCTCTGTGTTCCCATTTCCCCACTGCTTTCAGTGGGTGGAAGGGCACAGAGACAATGGTGAGCTGGGGTCATGGTGTGCTGACTAAACCTCTGCACATCTGTGACAGTCAGTTTGGAAAACATGAATCAGACTGGTCCATGAAGCATACAAAAATATATCAGTGACTAAAGGTAGTCTTCTCATACATGGCCTTATGTGTCTGCCTGAAAACAATTCCACCTTTGTTTTAGCAAGGGTGGGGTTTGGATTTTCTTCATGTATTCTTGTAGCTCCTATCTCTAAAGGCTTCTAGCTCAAAGTGGGTTTCTCTGCTTCCAAAAATAGTTTCCCGACTGAGTGCTGTAAGCCTGAAAAGCACGATTAGGGAAACCTCTCTCTTCATGATTAAAATAATCTTTTAGCAGAGTATTAATTAGAGACCAGAAAGGAAAAATGCCACATAGCCTTTAGTCACAAGAGGCTGCTAAGCTTCTGGAGTTCTGTTCCAGATCTTTTTTTAACCCTGGGAAATCACAGAATCACAGAATATAGCTGGTTGGAAGAGACCTCCCAAGCTCATCCAGTCCAACCCTCAACCCAGCACTGAAGAGTCAACGTTAAACCATATCCTTAAGTGCCAGCTCCACAGACTGCTTGAACACCCCCAGAGACAGTGACTCCAGCACTGCCCTGGGCGGACCATTCCAATGTTTGACAGCCCTCTCTGTGAAGAAATATTTCCTAATATCCAGCCTGAACTTCCCCTGGTTCAGCCTGGAACCATTTCCTCTGGTCCTGTCTCTTGCCACCAAGGAGCAGAGGCTGCCCCTTCCTTGCTCCAACCTCCCTTCAGGTAGTTCTAGAAAACAATCAGGTCTCTCCTCAGTCTCCTGTTCTCCAGACAACATCCCCAGCTCCCTCACCCCTCCTCATAGCTCAGGTGCTCCAGGCCCTTCATCAGCCTCATTGCCCTTCTCTGGACAGCTCCAGCCCCTCAAAGTTCTTCCTGTAGTGAGTGGCCCAGAAGTGAACACAACACTCAAGGTGTGGCTTCAGCAGTGCTGAGCACAGGAGGATGATCACTTCCCTGTCCCTGCTGCTCACAGTGTGTCTAACCCAAGCCAGGATGCCGTTGGCTTTCTTGGCCACCTGGGCACTGCTGACTCATGTTGAGCTGATTATCAACAAATAAGCTCAGATCCCTCTCCAAGCTGCAGCTTTCCAACCACACATCCCCATGGCTGTAGCTCATCATAGGGTTGTTTTGACCCAGGTGCAGGGCCTGGCACTTGGCCTTGTTGAACTTTTATACAGTTGGCATTAGTCCATCAGTCTAACCTGTCCAGATCCCACTGTCAAGCTTCCCTACCCTCTAGCAGACCAACACAGC
Organism: Eubucco bourcierii; assembly: GCA_013396675.1. Lineage (NCBI taxonomy): Eukaryota > Metazoa > Chordata > Aves > Piciformes > Ramphastidae > Eubucco > Eubucco bourcierii. Next base: position 19,427 of record VWZE01002403.1, read on the forward strand.
CACCCAGCTTGGTGTCATTTACAGAGACAGCAATGCCTGAGTGTTGATTTTCAATTAGCTACAGCAACCTTTTAACACAGAGCACTATTTTTTTGCAAAATCATTTCCTATCTTATCTCCCAGCTCCCCCTCATCACAGGCTCACAGGATGTCAGCGGTTGGAAGGGATCCAGAGACACCATCCAGTCCAACCCCCTGCCACAGCAGGACCATAGAATCTAGCTCAGGTCACAGAGGAATGCATCCAGACAGGCCTTGAAAGTCTCCAGAGGAGATGACTCCACAACCTCTCACTGGACAGCCTGTTCCAGTGCTCTGTGACCCTTAACAGTCAAGAAGTTCCTCCTTGTGTTGAGGTGGAACCTCCTGTGCTGCAGCTTCCATCCATTGCTCCTTGTCCTATCCCAGGGAGCGAGTGAGCAGAGCCTGTGTCCCCCACCTCCTGACCCCCAGCCCTCAGATATTTATAAGCATTGATTAAATCCACTCTCAGTCTTCTCCAGACTAAACAGCCCCAGGTCCCTCAGCCTCTCCTCATCAGGCAGTGCTCCAGTCCCCTAATGATCCTCATAGTCCTCTGTTTGACCCTCTCCAGCAGATCCCTGTCCCTCTTAAATGGGGGAGCCCAAAACTGAATACAGGACTCAAGATGAGATCTCACCAGGGCAGAGTAGAGGGGGAGGAGAAGCTCCTTTGGTCTGCTGGACACAGTCTTCTAAATACACCCCAGGATCACATTGGCCTTCTTGGCCACCAGGGCACATTGCTGTCCCACGGGTAACATTATCCACCAGCACTCCCAAGTCCCTCTCCACAGGGCACCTCAGTGTTGTATGTAAGTGATATGTAGTCATAGTAGTAATTTTAGGCCTAAAAAACTGCTGACCCAAGGTGTGCTTATCCCCTCTGCTGTGACTGCTTTTGTGGCTTACATCAACATCAGCAGGTTTGCTGATGACACCAAACCGGGAGGAGCGGCCGAGACACCTGAAAGCTGTGCTGCCAGGCTGGAGAGTTGTGTAGGGAGAAACAGAACGAAATCCAGCAAGGACAAAGAGTCTTCTATCTGGGAAAAAAAAACACCCATGGAAAAGGATAAGCTGGGGACTGACCTGTTGGAGAGACACAACAGGTAGGGGTCTGGTGGACAGAAGCATGACCATGAGCCAGCAACGTGCCCTTATGGCCAAGGCCAATAGCATCCTGGGGTGGATTAGAAGGGCTGTGCTTAGTAGGGTGTTGCCTCTCCCGCTGTTCTGCCCTGGGGAGGCTACATCTAGAATACTGTGTCCAGTTCTAGGCCACTCAGGTCTAGAAGAACTTCAGGTATCTGCTTGAAAGAGTCCAGCACAGAGCCACAAAGATGCTGAAGGCAGTGGGGCATCTCCCTCCTGAGGCCAGGCTGAGGGAGCTGGGACTTGGAGCATGGAGCAGAGGAGCCTGAGGGGTGACCTCATGCATGCCGATAAAGATGTGCAGGGCAGTGTCAGGAGGACAGAGCCAGGCTCTGCTCAGGGATGTCCAATGATAGGACAAGGGGCAATGGGTGCAAGGTGGAACAGGGCAGGTTACATGTGAACATAAAGAAAAACTTTTCCACTTGGGGATGCCAGAGTTCTGGAACAGGCTGCCCAGAGAAGTTGTGGAGTCTCCTTCTCTGGAGACATTCCAAAACCTGACTGGATGCATTCCTGTGTGACCTGCTCTGGCAGGGAGGTTGGAGTGTACGATCTTTGAGGTCCTTTTCCAACCCCTAACATTCTGTGAACAGGTCAAGGTATGCTGCCTTGATGAGGAGCAATTACAAAGCACTGTATCCCTCATCTGTGTGGAGGCAAACACAAGCAGTATTAATAAAAGGGCAGCCTTCTTAGAGACTAATCTGTTGGAGCAGGGAGAGTGGGTATGACACTGACACAGCCAGGTGTAGATGGAATGGGATGATGGAGACCAATACCCTCAGTCCCTACACCATATCCATAGTTGTTCACACTATCATCGTGCTTCAGCCTTCCCGTTACAAGCTCCTGGCATCTCCAGGGCATTTTCCAGTAACTGGCACACATCTTTTTTACTGAAGGCGCTTCCTGGCATTGATCAAGGCCAGAGGCTGCTCTGTTCTTCTCAGCAGAACACCATCAGATGGTGGAGCACAGGAGTGCAGAGGAGAATGAAAATACACAGGAGGGCAGCAAATGCCCTTTCAGTGGCAGGAGTGAAAGCTAAGCCCCCCTGCTCCTTCACGTGACATTAAGTAAGGGCTACACTCAGTGAATTGCCAGAACCACGAGATTGAGCATTCCTGCCAGTCTAAAACACTTCCACATCATAGCTGACACTGGGAAGAGGACAAGTTTCAGCCTTTCTGAACACCTGAGGGAAAAGGATATAGCAACCTAGGACCTTCGCCAAGCACTCACAGGAACAACAGGAAGGAGGCAGGAACGCAAGAGGCAGAACTGCAAGACTCTTACCTTTGGTCAGGCATTTCCGTGGTCATCCTCAGCTACCTGCTGCGCCCCCTGCTCCCAATGTGCTTTCTCAGCAGGCTCTCTTTTCCCACTTTGCTCAGGAATGTTTGTACCAACTCAGAGAACTGAAGGCATCTCCACATCAGATATCATCACGAGGATCGTGCGGGACTATGACGTCTACGCCCGGCGCAACCTCCAGCGAGGCTACACCGCCAAGCAGCTGAACGTCAGCTTCATCAACGTGAGTACACCATCTGCAGCTGCTCCTCCAAAACCCTCTCCTTGAACCCCCAGTGTAGAGAAAAGGTTGAGAAAAGCTATCTTCCTCCCTCTTGCTGCTTTAAATATAACCAGGAAGAACTTGATTTAAAATCAGCTGTAAGCTGAAGGCTGTTTTACTTGATCCCATCAATCATAGAATGGGTTGGAAGGGACCTCCAAAGGTCATCTAGTACAAGCCCCTCTGCAGCATGCAGGGACATCCTTAACTAGATCAGGATGCCCAGAGTCCTGTCAAGTTTCACCTTGAATATCTCCAGGAATTAGGCCCCCAACCCATCTCCCTGGGCAATCTGTTCTACCACCCTCATTGTAAAGAACCTGCTCCTAACATCCAATCTAAATCTGCAGTTCTCTCACTTCAAACTATTCCCCCTCTTCCTGTTACTTCAGGCCTTTGTAAACAGCCCCTCTGCAGCCTTCTTGTAGCCTCCTTCAGGTACTGGAAGGCTGCTATGAGGGTAGTGGTGGGAAAGCAGCCTGGTGGAAAAAGATCTGGTGAATGGCCAGATGAACATGAGCCAGCAGTGTGCCCAGGTGGCCAAAAAGGCCAAAGGCATCCTGGCCTGAATCAAACCCAGTGTGGCCAGCAGGAGTAGGGCAGTGATGGTGCCCCTGGACTCGGCCCTGGTAATGCCACAGCTTGAGTGCTGGGTTCAGTTCTGGGTGCCATAGGACAGGAAAGATATTGAGGGGCTGGAGAGTGTCCAGAGAAGAGCAACAAGACTAGAGAGGGGTTTGGAGGGTGTCACAGGAGGAGTGGGTGAGGAAGTTGGGGATGTTTAGTCTGGAGAAAAGAAGGCTAAGGGCAGATCTTACTGCTCTCTACAGCTACTTGAAAGGAGGTTGGAGTGAGGCTGGGGTTGGTCTCTTCTCCCAAATAATCAGTGACAGCACAAGAGGCAGTGGGCTGAAGTTGTGCCAGGGCAGGTTTAGATCAGACATTAGGAAAACCTTCTTTAGTGAGAGAGTGGTGAGGGGTTGGAACAGGCTGCCCAGGGAGGTGCTGGAGTCACCATCCCTGGAGGTATTCAAGAAGCTGTAGCTGTGGTGCTTCAGAATATGGTTTAGTGGTTATGGTAGCTGGGTTATGGGTGGACTCAATGATCTTAAAGGTCTTTTCCAGCCTTAGTGATTCTATGATTTTATTACTGTGGTCCAAGTTAACAGCAGTGCTGGTGAGGCAGCAGTAGGCACCACTTGCTAGGAAACCCAGAGCGAGTTGCCTTTTGCTTGCTGCTGAATTTGAGCTGTTAATTCCACTTGTATCCTTCACAGGATCCATACAGTTTTCCAAGTCTGGTAGTAATGGAAGATTCCTGCAGTGGACTGAACACAGGAATTGCACAAGCCAGGCTTTTCAAACCTTCTGCACCGGCACCACAAATGCTACATTTGCATTTATAAAAATAACATGCCAATAGTTAACCAGGGCCATGTGTATTAGAACACACTAATGCAGTTTGTTTTTTCTTCTTCTCAACAGTCAGAGGCTAATTATTTCCAAGTCCTTAAATCTCTCTCCACACTTTTTCAAACAGGAGAAGAAATATCGCTTTCAGAACCAGGTGGACAAAATGAAGGAAAAAGTCAAGAATGTGGAAGAAAAATCAAAAGAATTTGTTTACAAGGTAGAAGAGAAGAGCCATGACCTCATTCAGAAATGGGAAGAGAAGTCCAGGGAATTCATTGGCAACTTTTTAGAGCTGTTTGGACCCGACGGAGCGTGGGTAGGTATTCTGCTATCCCAGGAAGCCTGAGCGGTTTTTCTTTCTCCTCTCAAAGACCGAGAGCAGATTCTATTGGTGCAGACTTGGTTTTGAAAGCCAGCACAGCAAGGCAACACCAGACCTGCTTGCTGGATCCCATACCACAGCCAGCACTGCTGCCAGAGGATTTGCCACTTCCAGCTATTGATTCTGTGGGTTAATTTGTGTCACAGAATCACAGAATTAAGCAGGCTGGAAAAGACCTCTCACCTAACCCTTATAATTAACTAAACCATGGCACCAAGTGCCTCATCCAGACTCCTTCGAAACACCCTCAGGGATGGTGACTCCACCACCTCCCCAGGCAGCCCATTCCAATACCAATCACTCTTGCCGTGAAGAACTTCTTCCTAACATCCAGCCTGAATCTGCCCTGGTCCAGTTCGAGGCTGTGTCCCCTTGTTCTGTCACTGGGTGCAGAAGAGACCAACCCCCACCTGGCTACAACCTCCTTTCAGGTAGTTGTAGAGAGCAATGAGGTCTGCCCTGAGCCTCCTCTTCTCCAGGCTGAACAACCCCAAGTCCCTCAGCTGCTCCTCATAGGGCTGTGCTCTAGCCCCCTCACCAGCCTGTCTGTTGTGAAGGTGCAATGCTGGAGGTGACAGTGCACACCAGCAGTCACAGCAGCACGCCAGCAAACAGGCTAATGCATGGATTGTGCCCAGCAGCACAGGCGTCAGGGAGGAATTGCACACTGGAGGTGTAGTGAGGGAAATCAGGACCATTGAGATGGTTTTCAGTAGTTCCCTTCATGCTCTGTACTGTAGAAGATGACAATTTTCTGAGTCTAAAAACTGCTGACTTAAAAGTTCCAAGAAATGATTTTCCATGCCCAGTGGTCAGGCTCACCCTACTGACTGCAGGGAAAGCTCAGGTGAAACTGAAGCACTTTCAAAGCTCTCCTCAGTATATGCCCTCACTTCAGTCCCCAAAAAGTCCTGCCTACCATCTTTCAGTTCAGATAGCCTGACAGACCTTAAACAGCTTTGTTTTCTTGCACTACTTCCCTTTGCCATGTTGAAACCAGCAGTAAAGCTCAATGTGAATGCAGAATTTACCATTTGTTTGATCAGAATGTCCTGTTGAGGGTCAGTCCTTACCCAAGAAGCTCTCTGCACAGCTGTATTCTGGTTAAAGGCCAGGCCCCTGCCAGACCCTCCAAGTACAGGCATCATCTTCGATGTTCTGCTCTCGATGTGAGCTCCAAGTGAAACTTAACTTGGTCCAAGAGAATGTGAGCAAGCAAAGAGGAGAGCAGCAAGCAGTGCAGGGTGAGCTGAGTGGAACAGAGTGAGAGCTAGTCAGATAATCCTGCAGAACAGCAGGATGCTTCAGAGGCACATTTTCATAGTGTGGCATGCAGACAGTCATGCAGCTCCCTCCTCACTTTAAAGGAAACTCTTTGCAGGAGGCTTGTGCAGAGCTTTGACTGCTCGTGGATTCAGTGTGAGGTGAGACGTCAACAGAGGCAGCAAGCCAGAAGAAACAGCCTAGGACTAGTATGAAGCAGATACTGTTTGAGCAGATGATCTCTAAGGTCCCTTCCGACCTAAGCCATTCTATGATTTTATAACATTTAAAGAGCCAGCACAGACAGTGTTCTCTCAGGTCACCCTTACCAGTTCCTACCTGAACAACTTCCCTCTGTGGAAGGGGTCTCAACAGAGTTTGTTTGTTTATAAACAAACCCTCAGGAAAAGTCATAACCCCCTGGTGAGTGACATAGGCCACATCACAGCCATGTCACAACTTGGTGCCACCAAAACAATCCAGTACCTGCCTCTCCCTGGAGCGCTTCCTCTGTCACGATGTGCTGTGTTCATTACCACACAGTTGAGAAAAGCCTAAAATTAGGCTGTGAAGGCTTCAGAACAGAGACTGCATCTTTATAATCTCCTTACAGCTAGGGCTGTGCCATGCAGAAGTGCTCTCTGAGTAACACCAGCCATATAAGAAAGAGCTCCTTTAGCAGTTTGTTCACTGACAGTATCATTGGCCTTGGGGAGGGGAAGAAGGTAACTCTTCTGACGGGAAAAAAAAACCCTCAAGTTTACCTGCACTGACCACATCCACATGAAGCTTCCTCTCTTAAGGAATCCTCTCCTCCTCTCTCCATAGAGTTTGGCAGGTATTCCCCCTGGGATGGTCCTGTGGCCATAAGTGCTGACTAAATAAAACTGATGCTAATAGAACATGTGAAACCCACAGGAGATGAGATGAGGTTGGTTGTGCAGAGACAGGAAAAGAATTGTAAAGCCTCGTTCCCATTCCCTGCCTGTTCCCAGTCGACACTGCACACTGATGCCATTTTAAAAAAGCCCTTTGCTGATAAAACATTTTACCAGCTTTGATTAGATAAAAAATGCTCAACGAAGGGGAAGGGAAGGTGGCCTCCTGTTTCCCGAGTTAGTGTCCCAGCCACAGAGACCTTTTCTAAGGACAAGAGAAGTGAAATTTCCTCCCAGTGTTGTAGGAAAAGCATCGTTGACAGCGAGCTGAGAGGTGGTTGTGGCTTTTAAAAACTCAGTTGGAGCCCTGGCAGCAGGAAAGGCTTTAAAAATAATGATAACTTGTTATTAGTGTCAAAATTGTTATTAGCATTAATTTTCCTTCTCACTGTTAGGTAGATGCTGCTTTTAATGTTGACATTAACAGTAGAGCAATCGTTCTGGGCATGCTGCATTCCTAGATCAGTGATTTGCAGGCCATTAATATGCTGTTATTATTCCACAAATAATTATTGTATTATGCTTTATGTCAGCACCAAGTTTCTAAAAGTAAGGGCCACATAACCCTCACACCAAAAAAAAGCAGCCTATTTGTGAAAAAGGTCCAAATGTCAGTTTTCAAATGTCAAGATGTCTATAATTCATGGGCAGTTTTGCCCACCTGTGCAATCCTCTATGTGAGAGAGTCACAGAGGGCCCAGAAACAACAATTAACGTAGCAGGAAATGTCTGTTCTGGCATGAAAGAGAAGCACCACACAGCCCAGGGTGGAGGTCCCCATGGCAGAGATGCTGCTCCATGGAAGCAGAAGGCAGTGGGGTTCATTTCACTTCCTCTCAGACACGTACAAGCAGGCAGCAGAGAGAAAGCGAGGTTCACAGACAGGCTTTCCATGCCAATCCCCCTCAGAAGTATCCCTTTAGACCAGCTTCCCTCTACCCTGTGCACAGAGGGAGTCAAGGATGGTTGCATGGGGAAATGGCTGCATCACTTCAGACATCAGCAGGGACCCAGATAAATCCTACAGGTTACAACTACAACCCAGGGACAGTGTTTATGCCACAGCCTGAACCTTGCAGGAATCAGCAGCTGCCTGTCAAGCCCAGCTGGCACTTGTTTGGTAAAGCAAAGAAACACGGACATTGCGGGCAGGAAATCCAAAACACAGGCAAAGTTTTTCTGTCTGGTAGCAAGTTTGCCAAAAGCAAAGCATCATTTCTCTGATCTGGTTGAGTGTACCTGAACTTGCTTGAACCAAGGCTTTGAAATAATTTTCCCACCTCTGGTAAAGGTGCAGTGCACCCAACCTTGTCTTACCCTCTGGTATGTCAAGAAGCCATTAACACTTGTTCTGCCTCTTCGGCACCCAGCAGCCTAAGTAGCACCCCTGTTAGGAAGACCTTACCTGCAATGGGCCCAACTTAGTGACCCTGCTAGAGCACAGTTGGAGGGGAAGAGTCTCTCTGGGGGCAGGTGAATTACACCACCACCTCCTCCAGCAGAGGCTGTGGGTTTGGCCAGCAGCTGGGAGGTTAAAGGAGGCAAGAGGCAATGTGGGCTGGCCAGGCACTTCACAGAAGGTCAGGGGCTGGAAGAGACCTCCAAAGCTCATCCAGTCCAACTCCCCTGCCAGAGCAGGAGCACCTGGAGCAGGTCACACAGGAACACATCCAGGTGGATTCTGAGTATCTCCAGAGAAGGAGACTCCACAACCCCCCTGGGCAGCCTGTTCCAGTGTTCTGTCACCCTCACAGAGAAAAAAATTCCTCCTCATGTTTAAATGAAACTTCCTGTGCTTCATCTTCCACCCATTGCCCTTTGCCCTGTCATCAGGCATCACCAAGCAGAGCCTGGCTCCATCCTCCTGGCACTCACTCTGCACATATTTATAAACATTTATGAGGTCACCTCTCAGTCTTCTCCAAGCTAAAGAGCCCCAGCTCCCTCAGTCCTACTTCCCTTCCTGAAGGTGAGAGCATACCAGCTGAAGGAGGGAACAGTTTGCTAAACCTGGCTAAGGTTAGCAGAAAGGCAGGATTCTCCTTTCCATCTCTGGCCTGTGTGGCCCAAGTTATAGTCAGTTACCCCCTTGAGATACCCACGTGGGATACCAACCAAGCTGGGACACTTCGATCTCCCCCAGCACCACAAAGTTACTGAGCTGGTAAGGCACCAGGGGCAGGAGGGAGTCAGGGAAAAAGACATTTCCTATCCAACAGCTTTCTTCTGTTGGCAGTTATCTTCAGTGAGAGGATGAAACAGACTAAGTCAAGCCAACAAAACCTCACTTTCTTTGATCTAAAAAGAAATTTTTCTCCTGCCACTGAATTTCAGCAGGCTTCAGGGCTTTGCCAGCCCTGCTGACATTCTCAGAGCTGTTAACGGCAGAACCCTTCCTCCATCTGAATGCTTCCTGGCACCACTCACCAGAAGCAACCACCATCTGCTAACTCCTGAGAGTTTAGGCAATCTTGGCTATTTTGGGCCTAGCAGCAGTGGAGGGGTAGGTTCCATGCTATGGATCTTTATGCAATGAGAGCCTTGCTAAGTGTGGCTCCAGGCACGAACTGTTCTGTCATTCTGCACCGCAGTGACATCCAGACTCTAATTTCAAGAAGGCCAATGTGAAAAAGATAGAAGCTAAGTAAGAGAGAGCTCAGAGAAGAACAGCCAAGTTTGGTATTTGTGCCCTGTGGTTAACCTCCAGAATTAGCAAACACCAGAAACCTGATGGGAAAACCTATCAAATGGCTCTCCACTGGCAGGGAACACTGAGTTTCAGAGAGGAGGAGGAAGAGTGAGATGGGCAACCACATGTTCCTTGGCTGGGAAGAAGGTAGGCACATAGCAGAGTCACTGCAGGGGGCAGGGAGAGGGGGAGGAACAAAAGGAAAACTCAAGCCAAGAAAGCTGCCCAAGCAGGCAGACTCCAACTACATTCTGCACAAGTATTGAGCTCCCGGACCCCAGCAGAACCTTACCTGTCTGGGCGGGCTCTTGCGTTCCAGCCCAGCATCGACAGCGATCCCACTGCCAGTGCTGCAGCCGAGCCTCAGCCTGCCTGCCTCGGAGGAGCAGCAGGGCTCTCACCTCTGCCATTCTCCAGGTGAAGCCTGCAGCCGCCACGCAGCATGCGCCACACCTCCTGTCACCCAGCTGAGCAGCCCAGCGCCAGCCCGCCCAGCTGCTGACATCTAGCAGCGCGCTTGACTGGAAAGGTCTCTGCCACACCACCAGCTCTGGCAGACCTCCACTCAGCTTTGCAACTGAAAGGCGACAATAAAGCCCAAAGCAGAAGGCAGAGCCTGCATGTGTTTCTCTTTTCAAAGACACCTGAATCCTGACACCCTCACTTTAAGGGTCTAGGTGGTGCCTACTCCAGGTAGTCGAGGAAGTGCCTGCTGGTATTAGGCAAGCGCTGGGACTTCCTCTTTAATAAAGGAAAGACGAAAAAAGTCTGGATGAGCTGAGAAACTCAGTAGGAGATGAGTGGTTCACCCCAGCATGCTAAAAGGAAAAGGTCCTGGGAACAAGGAACACGAAGAGCTCTTTGAGACATAGTTTGACCAACACATAGAAACTCCCCTACAAAGGGAGCTCCCTCTGGCTGGCTTAGTACAATGAAGATAGTGTCTGAGCTAAGAAAAAACCTCATCATGTAAAAAACAGGTTATGACAAGCACAGCAGGAGAGGCAAAGGCTGGCTGGACCGAGCTGGCCATGCTTCAGAGCAGAATCACAGACTATTAGGGGTTGGAGGGATACAGTCCAACCCCCCTGCCAGAGCAGGAGCACCTAGAGCAGGTCACACAGGAATGCATCCAGCCAGAGAGGGAGACTCATCTGTCTCCCAGGTGAGCAGCCCAGTGCAGCACAGCAGCCCCTGCCTGCCCACAGCCAGCCCTTCCCCTCTGTGCCTCACCTCTTCTCCCTTTGCTTTTGCAGAAGCAGATGTTCCAGGAGCGCAGCGGCAGGATGCTGCAGGCCTTCTCTCCCCGGCAGAGCCCCAGCAGCAGCCCGACACGAGGCCGTTCTCCATCCCGTTCTCCATCCCCGCCTTGGGTCTTCAATAAAGCCTCCCCTCCTTCTTCTCCAAAAGCTGCCTCTGCCTCCCTCAGCAGCATGAGCGAGGGAGACGAGGATGAGAAGTAAAAGAAAAGCTCTATTTGTTTTAACCATCAGACAGAAGAACAAGCTATGAACTCAAGCACTGGATGGGGAGAAGTGCAAAGAACACCTAAGGGTATCTCTGACAGCAGGAAATGTGCTCTGGGAGAAGATGCTGAAAAACTGGAGCACATCAAGGCAGATCTCAGGAAGAGCTTATCCTATCCCCACTCCCTCGTGGTGCCTGGAGGTCAGGCCAGCAGTGCTTGCCAGACACGCTCCTGGGGACTGACAGAAGGACTCACATCTCTCTGCAGGTTCCTGTCCACACGTCGCTGCCTTTGCAGCTGCTGCAGCCAGGCCAGCAGAGAACTCTGTGACCAGTGGGGCTGGCAGGAGGAGCCCTGCCAGCTCCCCAGCCAGACCCAGCACATGGGCATGTGGCAGCTGCAGCCCATGGGTGGAGAAGATGCAGTTGTACTGGACACTACTATCTTGAGCTCTTCTGGCATACAAAGCAATGGCACTGCTACAGCAAATGCAGCCAGAAACAGGAAATAGGAGACTTTTTTCCTTTCTTTTTGAACAAAACCTGTCCCAGACCTCATACCATTGCCAGTGAAACAGGAGAGCTCTCCAGCCAAACTGGTGGAAATCCATTTAACATATTCAAGCTACTGAATGCTGCTTGTTGACCAAGCCTCTGTGTGGGGTGTAGGTAGAGCTGGGCTGTGTTTGCTTTACCAAATCGCCCTCCGTGTTCCTAGTGCCTGAGCAGCTACTTGATTGCTTCTGTTTTGCTCCTTGGCTTTGCACTTTGGAGGCAAGGAAGTAAAAGAAGAGTCAGCCCGAGCCAGAGTGTGGTGGTGTAGGAACCAGTTTGAAGATGCTGGTGATTTTTACTGGTGAATTATGGAAGACACAGAGTGGAATCTCAAGGCCTTGGCACCTCCTAGGAAGCCCTGTTGCTCACAGCTACCTGTCACTAAACAACAAGCACCACAGTGCTGCTGTCCTCAGATGCTACTCAGCTTCTTATAAACAAGTTTCTCATCAACAGGGCTTGAAGAGGAACCCCTCCTGCAGGGGTTCTGAGGCCATTCTTGGAGGAAAAAAGTGGGAAGAACAATGGAAACCTTTTAAACACAATTAGGCTTGGGAATTGTCTTTGTGCCCAAAACACCTGTAGAACCTCAAGGAGAGCCACAGAAAGGGTAGCTTTCCCCTCCCCTCCATGCACTGGCTGGATCTGCTTCCAGCTTGGCAAAGCCAGACCTGCCTGCTGTCCAGCTCCACCTCTCAGCCCCACAGCTGGCACTCCAGCCAGCTCCGCCCTTCAGCCCCACAGCTGGCACTCCGGCCAGCTCCGCCCCTCAGCCCCACAGCTGGCACTCCGGCCAGGTCCGCCCCTCAGCCGGCACTCCGGCCAGCTCCGCCCTTCAGCCCCACAGCTGGCACTCCGGCCAGCTTTGCCCTTCAGCCCCACAGCTGGCACTCTGACCAGCTCCGCCCTTCAGCCCCACAGCTGGCACTCTCGGCCAGCTTTGCCCTTCAGCCCCACAGCTGGCACTCCGGCCAGCTCCGCCCTTCAGCCCCACAGCTGGCACTCCGGCCAGCTCCGCCCTTCAGCCCCACAGCTGGCACTCTGGCCAGCTCCGCCCTTCAGCCCCACAGCTGGCACTCCGACCAGCTTTGCCCTTCAGCCCCACAGCTGGCACTCTGACCAGCTCCGCCCTTCAGCCCCACAGCTGGCACTCCGGCCAGCTTTGCCCTTCAGCCCCACAGCTGGCACTCAGTGAGGTGGCTGCAGACTTGCAGGATTTCTGAGCATGGGAGCTGCCCAAGCCCCGAGGCTGCAGGAAGCACTCAGCCCCCATCACTGCATTAGGGTTGCAAAGAAATGATGCAGTTTTGCCTGACAAAGCCTCCTCAGCACGTGAGCAAATCGAAGCTCCCCAGCCCAGCAGCAGCTTTGGTGTCAGGTCAGTGAGGTGCCACTGCCTGCCTGTCCCACCGACGTCCTGGGCCTGTGGCACAGCAGCAAAATGGGCACTGTGACACTGCTCCCTGCAGTTGTAAACCCATCGGGCCAGGCTGCTGTGGGCAACACTAGTCAGCACTTGGCTGGTTCCCTGCATGGGGAGCTCATGCAAGGGAGGGCTCTGAGTGCTTCTCAGAATAAACAAGGGGAGGTGGGGGCGGGGAAGCAAACAAGTGTGAAGGAACAGCCTTTTGAGCACTGGGCTGGAAGTACCTGCTGGCAGCAGTTACCTCCAGGCCACCAGACTTGCCTGGTGGAGTGACCTAGTAGGGGAATTCCTTTTGGTTCTTCCTTTCTAGGTAACTTTCCAGGCAGGTCAGTTACAGACCTTTGTACTGGGCATGAAATTAGCCTCACACTGTTCACTCCCTACAGCTTTCATCCCTCACCACTACTGGGCAGCTGATGGTTCTCTGAGAAGGCTTTGCCACACCACCAGAGTGAGCCTGCGACATCTTGTCGCTTGCTTTGTCCCCTGGAGCCGAGCCAGGTCCTTCCTCACCCAGCTGCAGAGAGATGAGCAAGGAAGGAGGTAACCTACAGCTCTCGCAGGGAAGTTCAGAGGGACAGCTGCAGCCAGTTCAGCTGCCACCGGCTGTGTGCCTGATGGGACGATGCAATTAAGACCTTTCTCAGCCTTAGGCAACCTGTACTGTAATTCCATACTTGGGATGCACTCCTTCAGTTTTTCTGAACCTTAGCAAGTCTAAAGTCTTCCCATCACAAACCACTCCCCCACCACAGGAACTGTCTGCTCTCTACTGGTGCTGTATAAGATGAGCCAAGTCCAAACCGGGCAGAGAAGAGCAAGTTTTTGTTCTTCTTAACCCTCTGGGGGTTTGGTTTTTTTGCTTTGATTTCATAACACTTAACTGTTCAGCAGCCCCTTCTCAAGTGGTTTGAGTGGAAGACAGCACCACGACTTGTAAATAGGAACTGGAACAAACCTCACCAGTCACCTCTTCTGAACAGAAGCCGTTTCTCATAGTCACAGGTGGCTGCCCAGCAACAAAGCCATAGACTGTACCAGGCGTCCATTCACACGTAGGATACCAATAAGCTGAAGCCTTTGCCCTGCTGGTGCAGACACCAATATCCACGTGCTGTCTCCAGCAAACCAGAACCTCATTGTCTCTGGACACATGGAAGGCAATTTTGCACTTCAGAGTCATGGTTTGGGTTTTATTTTTCATGAGTGTTGCTTTAATTCAGTCCTACTTTATCAGCCAAGCTCCACATGAAAAATAAACAGTGTACAACAGCAACTGCTGCCTCCCACCTTCATTTTACAGCACCTCTGGGCACATACACACAGCCCCTATCTCGAGCCCCACTGACAGCACAGTGCTGCTCATCATCCCCCTCCTTTCTACACAGTGCTTATTATCCCCATCCTTTGTACCCCAGGTGCTCTACAGCACCACCAATGCCAGTAGATCAGCTTCACCAACCTGCCCCAAATCCTGCTGCTTTGGTCACCACTGCTGCTCTCTGGTGACAGGATCACCTCTTTCTCTCTTTGCTTTCACCCACATTTTTCTGGCTGCAAGGCAAAGGTGGGGAAATGCTGCCTCAGCCAGCAAGGCCACAGTGTGAGATGCCAGAAGCCTAAGACCTCCCTTAGCGTCTGGTCCCAGCCCAGTGGAATCAGGAGCCACTCCTAATTCTTTATTGTGGATGGAGAAAAGAGGCAGCCACTCTGGCTCAGCTTCTGAAAACCATCCCCAGCAGCAGCTGTGATGATCCTGTGCGTGCCAGGACAGTGCACAGCTGTGCCAGACTCATGTAAAACTGCAGCAGCAAACATTAGCCACAGGGATGAAACCCAACACTGGCTTTTGGCCTTGACATCCTCCAGCTAAGTTAGTCTGATGCCTGAATGTCTCCTGTTTCCCTCTTTTCCTTTTGTCCTCTCCTTAAGAACGAAGTTCTTACTGCAGCAGCTGCAGAAAAGAGATTGCTTATTTACTGAACAGTCTTGCCCCAGGCAGAGAGAAGCTGAACCAGCAGATGGGGACTTAAGGACTTCCCAGCTAAGATGTTTTTAATTCTACAATAAGCTAACTTCAGTGTCCTACAGCAGAGGCACATCAGCCACACCAAAATGCTTCCTGTTGATAAAAGATGGTTTGGGGCTGCATTGAGCAGTGTCTTGCACTTGGAAGCTAAATGAGATGCCCTTGTGTGCTTTCAGGAGCAGGAAAGTCAGCTTGGCTGCAGTCTTGCTTCTCTTCTGCCACTGAGCTGCCTCCACAGCCCTAGGGAGAGGGACCACAACTGACTAATGCCTGCCAACCGCCTCAGCACCAAAAGCATAGGTGTCAGTTCTGCACATCCACAAACCTGCACTTGCTGCCAGCACTCTGGGAAGGGACAACTGTGTACAGGGCTGATCTAAACCCAGGGGCAACAGAAGTCACCACCCAGACCAGCACAGAGCCACAGATACTGCAGGGCAGTGGAACATCTGCCTTATGAGGGAAGTCTAAGGGAGCTGGCACTATTTAGCTTGGAGCAGAGGAGCCTGAGGGGTGACCTCATTCCTGTTGATAAAGATGTGCAGGGCAGTGTCAGGAGGACAGAGCCAGACTCTGCTCAGGGATGTCCAGTGATAGGACAAGGGGCACTGGGTGCATGCTGGAACAGAGGAAGTGCCACATGAGCACAAGGAAAAACTTTTCCACTATGAGGATGCCAGAGCCCTCTAACAGTGTGCCCAGAGAGGTTGTGGAGTCTATTTCTTTGCACACGTTCCTGTGTGACCTACTCTAGATGCTCCTGCTTTGGCACTGGATGATCTTTCGAGGTCCCTTCCAACCCCTCAAATTCTGTGGTTCTGTGAAATGTCTGCTTCAAAACTTGCTAGAAAATACAAGCGAGCACACAGAATGTGACTGGAGTCAGTTTCACCCTTTTTGGTACTGAAGGTTAGCAGCAACACCAGTTATTACTTTAAGAGATGCAGTAGAGAAAAACTTGACTTCAAAACTGCTGCAAGACTTCTTTTCCCTGAAAGTATCAACCTAAGTGCTGAACTGAGTCTTTGGCAGCTGAAAAAAGGCATGGATTGCACAATGAGAAACTGATCCCCTCATTACCAATTGTTCTCCCACATAAGCCTGTGTCCTACAGCCACAAATCTTCATTATACTGCTTGCTGTTACAGCTAGATGTGGAATATTATGTGGTACAAGCTGACAGCTTTTGCTGTTTTCTGCTACTTAATTAACCCACCCAGCTCCTGTGAATATCCTGTGGTGGCAAATGGGAAGCAGTGAGAAAGTGCAGCAGGCAGATTTCTTCTCATCTGAAGTTTTAAAATAAATTCTTCATCTGGAAGAAAATTATCTCAGCTCTAGCAAAATTCTGACCATCTGGAGCCTCATTTATTACTCAGTAAGAGAGTTAATGAGTCAAGCAAGTCTCCAGGCATTTTCCTGCTCTGGAATTGCTTGCTAAGAAACTTTTTTCTTTCTCCCTC
>VWZE01002403.1:35838-49106 GCA_013396675.1 Eubucco bourcierii
CCCCAGTTTTCTTGAATAAGTTATGAACATGTAGAAAACTTTATGGAAAGCTGAAACAAATCCAAGGGAGAGGCCTCAGGTGTTGTTGTGTACCAGATAGTTCAGATGTCAAGAGCAATCCAAGCAACTCACTTCAGGGAGATGCATATAGCAGGAAAAAAGATGAACCCAGAAGCTGCTCACCTGCTTCAAAGAAACCTTGTGGTGACAAACCAGGCTCACGTACCCAGAACAACTGGATACTAGTTTCAAAGATCCCAAATCATGGAATCCTTAAGGTTGGAAACCAGCTTGAAGATCAGAGAATCATCAAATGGTTTAGGTTGGAAGGAACCCCAAAGATCATCCAGTTCCAACCTCCCTGCCATAGGCAGGGACTCCTCCCACTAGAACAGGTCACTCAAGGCCTCATCCAACCTGGCCTTGAACACCTCCAGGGAGGTTTGGAACAAACTGACCTTATTTCCACCTTCATCATAAATCCCTGTACAAGTTTAGCACAGTGGTAAGAGCTCATCAGAGATGGCAAACATCAAACAGACAGCAGGGCCCCTGTGTGAGGATGAGCTCTGCTGAGCAGCTGAGAGCACAGCATGTGGGAACACCTCTGTCACTGCCTGCTAACAGCTACAGAGGGTTATGAGCTGCAGAGGACCGGCAACCTGGCACCTCTCTGCAGTATTCAAAACAAACAGAAGTTGGACAGCATCGGGATTGTCACAGGCACATTGATGCTACTGACAGGGCATGACAAATCTCTAGACCAAAAGACACAAACGAGCTCTCTAGGCCAGCTGCTGAGATCTTTCAAGGCAACAAAACACTGCAATTAAAGCACGTGGGCTTCACATTTTCTTATTTATTTTTAATTGGAAAGCCACTCCAGTTACAACACATCTTCATTTGGTTCAAGTTAATGTCAACAGCTTAAGTTCTGATCCTGAGAAGAGTTTGACTGAAGTGGGGTAACTCTCACAGCAAGTATGTGCAAGATTCAGTCCTGAAGTAGCTACATAAATAGTGTTCCTTGTTTGGGAATACACTCACCTCTGACCTCAGCAATGCATCTTCCTGCCATGTGCCATCACATTAAGGTCTGCAAAACCAGAATGCTGTCTGTTAATTCACAGGTAGGTAGGTCAGTGTGTCAGGAAGGAGAGATGAAGAGCTGTTAGAAACCACAGCATCTCTGTGGCAGCTGGGGATACAGGCACGTGGTTAGCCTCAAGAGAGAAACACCAACAAGAAACATTTAGGCTCTTTCCTACAAAATTAATTACATTGTGGAATCATAGAATAATTTGAGTCAGAAGGGAGGGACCTTAAAGATCATCTAGTTCCAACCCCCACCCTGCCATGGGCAGGGACACCTTCTGCTGCACCAGGTTGCTCAAAGCCACATCCAGCCTGGTCTGGTCTTAAAAGAATTCCAGGGATGAGGTGTCCACAACTTCTCTTGGGAAGCCCCCACCCTCATAGTAAAGAACTTCTTCCTAATGTCTAACCTAAACCTACCCTGCTCTAGTTTAAAACCACTGCCCCTTGTCCTACCATCACATGTCCTTATAAAAAAATCATCCTCCAGCTTTCCTGTAGACCCCCTTCAGGTCCTGGAAGGCCACTGTAAGTTCTCTGCAGAGCCTTTTCTTCTCACGGCTGAACAGACACAACTGCCTCAGCCTTTCCTCAAAGAAGAAGTGCTCCAACTCTCTGATCATCTTTCAAGACCACACTGCAGCCCCTACCACATAAGGACCAAGAAATGTTTCTTACAGGGTGAAGGGGAGGAAACGTCTTCCATGTCACTGAGGTCAAGATTTCACCCTAAATAGTATGTTTTGGGTGGAGGTGATCAAAGATCACTCGTGGTCACTTTTTGGAGGAAGTGAACAGCTGTTTCAAAGCAAATTCCACACTCCAAAGCATGTTAGCCAGTTGGAGCAGCAAGTGCAGCTTACACAGGCAGAGAGCAGCTGGAATTTTCCAAGAACACTACAGTGAATGTCCATGTTCTGTTATTCAAGCACACACCAAGGGACTGCTGCAAACACTGCCCAAGAGGTAGCACAAAGTGCAGCAGGGCAAAGACTCTCAGTGCTATCCAGGGTCACCCAAGCAAAGATTGAGTCCATCTGAGTCGTGAACAAAACATTTCTGCATTTTCTGAGCACCTTTCAGCACACTTGTAACAGCCTCTAACCAAAGGTGGGAGTAACTGAAAACAGATCAGCATCTGTAGCTCAGCTAACCACCTTAAAATCTCAGCCATCCTCATTTTCCAGGCATATCCACTGACAAGCTCTCCTCTGACTGCAAGCCTGCTGCTTTCCCTAAGTTTCCAGACTAATACCCCCTATTCTCTATGGAGAAACATAGAATAGTTTGGGTTGGAAGGGAACTCTGAAGCTCATCTAGTCCAAGCCCCGCTGCGGCAAGCAGGAGCATCCTCAGTCAGCCCAGGCTAGAAACATGCCATGAGCCCAAGTGAAGGACAACCTTTGGCATAGCTGAGACCTCCACTAAAGCACAGGCATGGCTGGACAAGGCTGAAGAGGAGAAAAGTTGCTTCTTGCTCATTTTCATTGCATTGGCCACAAACAGACCTCAGGGGAGTGGGAAGAAAACGCACTCCTTATGCTCTGCCTTCCTGCTTTGAGGTGTTTGTAGATGCCGGGGGCTCTGCGAAAGAGATGCCACTTCAGGGGACTTCAGACCACTGCAGTCTACAACTAGAGCACTTCAACCCTGAAAGCCAGCCAGTTGTTTTTGTCAATACAACAGTGAAACTACTGCTAGACCATAACATCTACCTCCAGATTTCATTCCCTGGCTTCCATAGTTTTTATGTCCTCAATGAAAGAAAGTTCAGTATCCCTCCACTCTTCCTTTTCTCTTCATGGATAGAGACAGCCAAGAAGCAGCAGCACCAGGTCAGAATTTACCCCTCCAAAATACAATTGCTAACAAAAGGCAAAACTCAGCTACTTAAACAAACTACCTTAATCCCTTGGAATGTTTTAGGTAATGTTCTAGAGAAAACTGACCACTGGGAAAACAGTAGTTTCATCAGAAAATTCTACTTTTAAGCAAGCCCTCCTCTATAATTATTAGAAAACAGATACAACTTGAATTTAAAAGCCAGTAAGAAGCTAGGGGTGAAGGCAGATGTGTCTAAATTTGAGCAGCTGTGACTCTCGACTTCTGTTTCCCTCAAGCTACAACTCTCCTTTCACCCCAGCAGCAGCACTGCTGTATTGCTTGAGCAGCAATTGGCCTTCTCTGCAGCAATGCCTGCAGTCATGGCAAATTACTCCTCTGGAGGCCAGACACATCAGACCCTCTCCACCATGGGAAGATCCCCTCACCAGGGGGATCATTCAGGAACAGAGGCTAGCCCAATGCCCATGCTCCCTTCTCCTGTTTGCTGGCACAGAGGGACTCAGAAGGGGTCCACTTACCAGCCAGCTGGTCAGACAGCCTCCAGCAGTTGTCCTAGGGTCACCAGTGTCCCCAGTTCTGAACAACACGGCAGCACTCCACAGATGTGTATGGAAGAGCATTAGCACATGCTGGCACTTCAGTGTGACTTTATCTGCACGGCATAGTGAAGCCCACAGCACCTCAGGCCCTGCCAGGTCATCAACTATTCACATACCAACTCCTGAACCGACTGAAGGTTTGCAAGTTAAGGACTTTCTAGAAACACTGTGGCAAACAGGGACAGGAGGTGTGCCCCAAACCATCACAGGAGGTGATCATTCCCCTGTGCTCAGCACTGCTGAGGCCACACCTCCAGTCTTGTGTTCAGTTCTGGGCCACTCACTACAAGGACATCGAGGTTCTGGAGCCTGTTCAGAGAAGAGCAATGAGGCAGAAGAAGGGCCTAGAGCACCTGGGCTACGAGGAGGGGCTGAGGGACCTGGGGGTGTTCAGTCTGGAGAAGAGAAGTCTGAGGAGAAGAGAAGTCTGAGGAGAGACCTCATTGCTCTCTACAGCAACCTGAAGGGAGGTTGAGGCAAGGAGGGAGTAGCCTCTGCTCCTTGATGGTAAGCAATAGGAGCAGACAAAATGGTTTCAAGCTGCAGCAGGGGAGGTTCAGGCTGGATGCTAGGAAATATTTCTTCACTGCAAGGGTTGTCAAACGTTGGAATGGTCTGCCCAGGGCAGTGCTGGAATCACCATCCCTGGAGGTCTTTAAGCAGCCTGTGGAGCTGGTGCTTAAGGACATGGTTTAGGATTGGCCCTAAACTGGGTTGAGGGTTGGACTGGATGATCCTGGAGAAGGTCTCTTCCAGCTGAATGTTTTCTGTGATTTCTGTGACTCAAACTCTTCAGAAATGGGGCTATATGAAATTCATTGCTCCAGGCACTCTCTAATTCTTTGATGAGATGTTCTATGGAAGTGCAAAGTACTCTCATGAAATCAAACTGAGATTTTTTTTTTTTCTTCTAAAAATACCTAGGAATTTCTCAGTATTTCCCTGCTTACCTGACAGATCAAGTTTTTTATAAAAATAAATATTGAGAGGACCAAAGGGACACTTCCCTCACAAATTTCAGTAAATAAGTTCCATATTTCCATGCTAAAATCTGCAATATCTTTAAAAAAAAAAAAAAAAAAAAAAAAAAGAAGAATATCAAAATACCTAAGAGGAACTGAGGCTCCATCAGAGCTGCCTACAACTCATCTGCTTTATTCCCAGGGTCAGGATTATCAGCAGAAGTCTTAACATTTCAATAATCTTCCTGGAAGTTGTAGCATCAGGAAGAGGATTTGGCAAAGATTTGGTGAAGTATGGTTTTCTAATAGTCAGCATAACCTTTACTAAATTTAAGGGCAAAACAGTTTGGAGTTTGGGTTGGTTGGTTTTGTTTTGGTTTTTTTTTTTCCCCCCCTCTTTGATTGTTCTTTCAGCTGTGTTTTGTCCCTCCCATTTCTGTTTCCAGTTTCCTGTATTTAATCCAATGACACTTCCCCCCCANNNCAAAAACCGCCACCCCCCCAAACAAAAAAAAAAAAAAAAAAAAAAAAGGTGTTGAACAACATCTTTATATACAATTCCAAATTCAGATCATTACCAGACTCTAATAATGAGACACTAAATATATAAATAACTTTGGAAACTATTTACAAAGGGTTTTTCACTAATCAGGTTTCAAGCAACCAACCCTCTTAAGGCAAATTCATTTTGTATGACCTGCTGGGTGGCCTTGCAGTACTCCTCTCCCTCCCCAACCANAGAAGATAGGCAATAATCATGAACTTGAGTTACGCCACCCCTTGTATTGAGAGAATTTCTTGCGTGGAACAATGAGCTAATTATTTCTGTTCTCTCCCCAAAGGCAGGAAAAGTGTCTAGAAATTAATTTCTGCGCCTGAGTGTCAAGCAAATCCTTAAGGTGCACCCCAAGAAGTGGAAGTCCCAAAGTCTTACAACGCCACAAGTTGGTTTGTTGTTTTTTTTTTCTGTATGCACTTGACAAATGGATTTGGGAATTCTGGGTAAAGCATCACTTTAAAGCTGCACAACCCTGGTTTGTTTGGTTTTTAGAGCTATGCACTTAGAAGCTCGCTAGACAGAGGATCTGAAGAGCTCAAAAGGGATCTCCTGTAACATTGGTGAGACATTGTGCAACACGAAAGGCAGCCAAGAGTGGATTTTCCCAAGTGTTATGTTTAACTACATCCCAACATTTCTCTTCTGCCATATTGCTGTGCAAGATGCCATTCACCACTTCAAGGGATTCTGCACCTCCTCATGCCAATCCTCACACTGGAATAAAAATTGGCCGTTTCAAACAGTATCTTTTTTTCCTTTTTTTTGTCACAAGACTGTATTCTGAAGTGCAATCACAGTGCAACCCCTTTTGTCAATGCACGACTAGAGCAACCAAGCATATTCTGGTGAAGCAGACAGGATTCAACATACCAAACGTGCTCAGTGCCTTCCTTTCAAGTCCCAATCATCACTTTGTTCTTTAGGATTTTCCAATGCCCTGATTAGATCTTTTGTTTGGAAGTGTTTAGCTATGGTGGTTTAAAAGGATTTTGGAACAAAGCTGAGACTTTATACTGAATGCAGAGGTCATCTCCAACAGAGACAGAAAAGGTGGCAAATTATCGATTAGCTTTATATTTAGAAGCATCCCTCGGTTCGCTGCTAGGATTGCTCCAGTCATCTGCTTCAGGTGTGGTCTTGTAGTGTCGCCAGGCTGACTTATTAAACACTGGAAGTCTTTCAAATGATTCACTTGAAAGGGCCTGTGGAGAAAGAAAAAGACAAAAACAAACAGAGCAATGGCACAATTAATATTAGAGGCATCAAGAACAGGATGACGCTCTGGGGAGTTCTCCAGTTACAAGAGTCTCAATTATCCCAGAGCTGAAAATACTTCAGCTGTGATTCCTCACTCTACTGATAGACAAAGTTTCAGGCACAGCAAAAGTTAAAAGAAAATAATAACATTTAGTGCCATCTGCAGGTAGAGCAGGAAGTTTTAGTCCAGAGCATTTATTTTAGGGAGGTTTGTCACTGACAAGAAGCACACAACTACTTAAAAGGTTTCATTTTTCCAACCAACCCAAGTCTGGTGAGGATTGGCCTAGCTCAGTCCACTAGCAGTATCCCTTTCTCATCTGGGAAAGGCCACACACCTTTTTCCTCCACACACAGTGATTAAACTCACCGGCCACACACCTTTTTCCTCCACATGCAGGATTAACCTCAGCACCCACACACTTTTTTCCTCCATACACAGGATTAAACCCGTCAGAAGCCACATTCAGCTCAGGATCCCACAACTCACTTGCTACACACAGTGAGGCAGAGTGACAACACCAAAGTCAGCAACCTGCACATGAGCTTTACATTATGTTTTTTGTAACTCTCTGATGAAATTGTTAGTTTCAACCTTAAGCCTGTGAGTAGCCTGGGATCTCCTATAAAAATGACAACAGGATCAATGGTTTATTGCACAGAGGCCAAGAAATGCATAGGGAAAAAAATGAAATAATTTTTTTCTCAGTTTTGCTGTGGTCAAAACCTTTAGAACCAAAAAATATTAACCCAAATTATCTCTCATTACCCAGTTCTTTGAAAATTCAGCTTTTATGATGCATTAACAAAATGGAAGAACCAGTACAGGGGAGTGAAGAAAAAGAACTGAAGCAAACTAACTGGTATTAGTGCCAGGTTAATATTTATAACCTCAAGTTTTTGGGAAGGGTTGTCTGTAAACTGATGTAGATGAAGTAAAACAAAAGATACCAGTTAGAAATTTGGAAATCAATTGAAGAGTAAAAAGAAAGCTCACTCACTGAGAATGCTAGGAAGAAACTGCACTGAATCACCAGCTTATAAAAGGATCAAATTCATACCTTCAAATAAATAACAGCATCTGAACCAACACCCTCCATTGAGTAGAGTTTAAGGTCACCTTGAAAGTACCTAGCGTACAGACGAGAAATTGGCAAGCCATAGCCAAACCCAGCCTACAAAAACAAGAAAACAAGGGGAAAAAACACATGATGGAAAGTTAAAAAAATTAAAATGCAAGTGATCACTGCAATCTCAAACCTGAATTTCAGACTTGCATCAAATTCCTTCTCAAGCTTAAATTTATTACTCAGCCGACACTATGAAGTTAGATTACAGCTTTTTGAGGGATGGTTTTTTTTCCCCTCGGACATAATGCTTTTTTTAGGCACAGAAAAAAAAGATCAGAATCCTTTCTTAGGACTATCTTGTCCATCCTACATTTTCTTGAGGAGGCAGGTAGGTCTAACACACAGCATGTGCTGCCTCTAACTATCAAAGTGAAGCAACACTCTCTACTGCTTCCTGTGGTTGTTATTCTCAAATGTACCCAGGCTTAGGAGACTACATAAAAAAAGACAGAGGTAACTCTGTTTACTTCATCTAGGGCTCACTGTTCAGTGACTGCTGATGTCATCACAGGGTCACAGGATGTTAGGGGTTGGAAGGGACCTCTGGAGATCTTCCAGTCCAACCTTCCTGCCAGAGCAGGACCATAGAATCTAGTGCAGGTCACACAGGAACGCATCCAGATGGATCTGGAAAGTCTGCAAAGAAGGAGACTCCACAACCCTCCTGGGCAGTCTGTTCCAGGGCTCTGTCACCCTTACAGTAAAGAAACTGCTTGAGAGAGTACAGCACAGAGTCTCAAAAATGATTAGGGGTGTGGAATATCTTCCTCATGAAGAAAGGCTGAGGGAGCTGGGGCACTTCAGCTTGGATCTAGGGTAGGGTGTCCCTGCCCATAGCAGGGGAATCGGAACTAGACGATCCTTGTGGTGCCTTCCAACCCTGACTGATTCTATGTGTTCCTGTGTGACCTGCTCTAGGTGCTCCTGCTCTGGCAGGGAGGTTGGACTGGATAAGTTTTCAAGGTCCCTCCCAGTCCCTAACCTTCTGTGATTCTGTGACTTAAGGAAGAACTAAAAAAAAAACTCCAAAAGCTGACTTGTATCTTTTCTGGAGACCAGACAATAAATACATGACAGAGATTAAGAAGCAGAGCAACTGAACAGTAAATTGCAAATAGTACACATCCCTCAAAACAGGCCAAGTAAAGGGAAGTAACAAACAATCCTGAAAACACAGGATTATTACTTCTATTATTAGTCTTTCATCTCCCCAGAATCACACCTCCTCAAAACCTATGCCCAACTTTCGCCTGCCTCCTCCTCCTTCTGAAAAAAATCTTTTTATGCTCTATTCTAGCTCCACATAATTATTTCACAGTGCCTCCTTCCAAAGGTTTCCCATCAGTCTCTACGTTGCTTTCAGAGTTATTTTCTAAACCTGGTAACTTCCAAGAAATATGGAGACAACAGACCCCAGATGAGTGAGTACCTTAAGGCTAGGCCTCGCAAAAGGTCTGTTTTGCAAAAGATGATTAACAAGAAATAGCTGCTACCTAGAGCACAGAATTTAGTCAATGATGGCACATCTGCCTTCAGAGGAGAATGTTTTTAAAAGCCAATTTCTCATTAAATATTACACCATGCATTATACAAATCAGAGAGTATTACATTTCTGTGTTACTGGTGCCTGCAGGTTTAATTAACCCTAATTTAAGCCATGCTTCTCCCACTACAAACAAATGCTGCCAGAGACAGAATCATTAAATTCTGTAAGAAAACTTAATTATCATCAAACACCACCATGTGTTTCTACCCTTGCCAGTGTGTTTATAGCAGTACAGATGAACACCAGGCCTGCTAGATTCTGAATGCTGCCATGGTAACAAGGTTCCTCAGCAGTTTTTAAACAACATTCCCAGTGACAAGAAGAAATAATTTTCACCAGTCAACAAAAAGATCCCTCTCTTCCATGTTTCATGAACTTGACAAGGGATCATACAGCAAGGGGATGGAGACTTACAACAGAAAAATGTCTGAAGTGCACTGCAGTTTAATTTAGAAAATTTTCTCCTCCCTCTCTGCTCTGCCCTGGTGAGGCTGCATTTGGAGTGGCCAGTTCTGGCACCCCCAGTTCAAGAGGGACATAGAAGTGCTTGAAAGAGTCCAGCACAGCCATACAGATGATGAAGGGAACAGAACATCTCTCTTACAAGGGGAGACCGAGGGAGTTTGGGCTCTGCTGCCTGGAGAAGAGAAGCCTGAGGAGTGACCTCATTCATATTTATAAAGATGTGCATTGTGAGTGCCAAGAGGATGGAGCCAGGTTCTGCTTGGTGATGCCTGATGACAGTATAGGGGGCAATGGGTGGGTGTTGAGGCATAGGAAGTTCCAGGTAAACATAAGGAGGATTTTTTTTTTTCCCTGTGAGGGTACCAGAACCCTGGAACAGGCTGCCCATGGAGGTTATGGAGTCTCTTTCTCTAGAGATACTCAAAAACCGGCTGGACACATTCCTGTGTGACCTGCTCTAGGTGCTCTGGCAGGGGTGGGTGGACTGGATGAGCTTTCAAGGTTCCTTCCAACCCCTGATATTCTGTGATTCTCACCACAAAGATGATCACAGAACTGGAACACCTCTGCTATGAGGACAGGCTGAGGGAGCTGGGGTTATTCAGCCTGGACAAGAGAAGGGTCTGGAAAGTAGGGGAAGAGTCAAGAAGCCTGAACAAGAGAAGGGCCTGGAAAGAGTCTGGAGAGGGGGAACGGTTTGAAATGAGAGAAGAGGAGATTTAGATTGGATGTTAGGAGTTCTGCACCATGAGAGTGGTGGAACACTGCAAAAGGTTGCCCAAGGAGGTAGTTGAGGCCCCATCCTTGGAGATGCTCAAGACCAGGTTGGACAAGGCTCTGAGCAACCTGATCTAGTGAGGGATGTCCCCTGCTGACTGCAGGACAGTTGGACTAGATGAGCTCTGTAGGTGCCTTCCAACCCAGACCATTCTATGATTCCACTTCTTGTTTCTGTACACACACACAAATAACAGAGTTTTACACCTCTTCTGGATGTTCAGTCACGTACAAGCATGGGTCAGATTCAGAGGGCAAAAGCTGCCAGGTTCACAACAGAGGGGGATGCTTTACAGGTTTGACTACATAGACTGAAAAAGAAAACAAGACCTGAGAACAGGGTACAGTAGAAGAAAACGCTATGCCACAAAATCAAGCAGTCTTAAAAGATTAGGAAATAAACACAGGAATGCATTGATAAAGCTGCACTGAGAAAAAAACCCCCAAAAGAATAGCGTTAATCCTAAAATGAACACATTCTACAATCAGAGAGTCACAAAGGGAGAGACATTTTAATAGTGAATACAACTGGTAATCAAGGCACAAGTTTATAGGGAGAACAAGTTTCAGGAAATCCCTGTAGGCTGATAAAGTAAATTGCTGATCGAAAGCAAGACAGAAGAAAGGCAGATTGTGACTCAAGAAAGATTCTACCATTCTGGATGTAAAGAAAAAATGTTAGTTTTGAATTAGGGTCTGTTCCCTGTCACTCAGCCTATTCAAGGTGATTTTCTATGAAAAAGAAGTCTTAAACACATCAGTGAGAGTACAGATAGGAGCTGTGAAGGACTGGTACCTCTACGGGTACCTGAAGGGAGGATGGAGGGAGGAGAGGACAGCCTCTGCCCCTTGATGGCAAGCAGCAGGAGCAAAGGAAATGGTTTCAAACTGCACCAGGGGAGGTTCAGGCTGGATGTTAACAAATACTTCTTCACTGCAAGGGTTGCAAACATTGGAATGGTCTGCCCAGAGCACTGTTGAAATCACCATCCCTGGAGGTGTTTAAGCAGCACATGGGTCTGGCGTTTAGGGATGTGATTTAGTGTTGACCCTTCAGCGCTGGGTTGAGGGTTGGACTGGGTGATCTTGTGTAAACATTTAGAACTCAGTCTCTTGTCTCTTCTTTAAAAAAACAGCTACTGCAGTGGTTTCACACCTATGGCACTTGCATCAAACACAGGTGGAAACAACATGATCTGCACACCAGAGTGTTGGGAATCACAGCCTGAGACAGCACCATGGAACAAGTTCTGCACCATGAGTGGTGGAACACTGGAATAAGTTGTCCAGGGAGGTAAGTTGAGGTTCCATCCCTGCAGATCTCCAAGGTCAAGTTGGACAAGGCTCTGAGTAACCTGATCTAGTGGAGGATGCCTCTGATGACTGCAAAGGGGTTGCAAAGATGACCTTTGGAGGTTCCTTCCAACCCAAACCATTTTATGATAAGCAGTAACTGACACACTGAAGAAGAGCTCATTAGCTTATCCACCTTCTCAGTAATACAGCACTAAAAATCCTGTCCATTAACCTGTGAAAATATTTGCTCATGCAGATCTGCTTAATTCAGAGACTATTACTATGCCAAGAAAGACAAAAAGAAGCAATTTTCTATTCCAAAGATGGTAACATCTCATGGGTTTAGCTGAATCTGATGGTGAGTATTCATTCCCATGCTGCTGTCATGCCAGCTTCAAAATTAGTGTTGGCTGGACCAAAGCATCCTGGAGTTTGTAGTCCAGGTTATAATATGAGAGGCTTCCTGGCTCTGGTTGCTGGTTTTGGAGTGTTAGTCTTTCCTGCTGGGCTGGCTGTGGGCTTGGGGAGTCATTTTATGGATGCCCTCTGCTGCTGCTTCTGCCTGTGCTCTTCTGTCAAACAAGATGAGGTAACTGTGCATTGTGTTATCCATTGTGAGCTCCTTATCTCAACCCAGGGCTTTTTTGTGTTACCTTCCCTTACCTCTGTGTTGGGGGAGGGTCGTGAGAGCAGACTGTGTTAAACCAGGACAGAACAGAACCCATTTTCTTCTAGTAGGTTTTACCTACATAGAATTGTTAACAATGGACAATCTCTTTAATGGAAAACCTCATTCAGTAAATTGCAGTGAAGGGAAATGTACAACCAGAGCAGTGCATAGGCACACCTAAATACATATTGCAATTGCTTACCAAAGGCACAGCTCTTGAGGGCTCCAAACTAGGCCTGGGTGCTGTTGAGTACATGTAGTTAAACAATCTGTCTATTTTCCTTAAAGGTACACCTCCACCTTTATCGCTTATCTAAGGAATGAAAAGGTAAAAGTTTTAAACATTATGTTCTGAAGGAAACAAGCAAAACTTAAGCAGTATTATCTAAATGACTTGAGAAATGGTAAATATTTAGCAGCTAAGGACTTCGGACTTGTCTAGTTTGGAAAGTATGAGGCTGTGGGGTGACTTCATTCTTTCTCCAGTGTCCTAAGGAGAAGCAGAGAGGGAGGTGTTGATCACTTCTCCCTGGTATCCAGTGTTAAGATTTGAAATGGTTTAAGCTTGTGCCAGGGCAGATTTAGATTGGTTGTCAGAAAGCATTTCTTTACCAAGAGGGTGGTCAAACATTGGAGCAGGCTTCCTAAAGAGATACGATCCAACCCATGTCCCACACCTGGCAGTGTTTAAGTGGTATTTGGACAATGCCCTGAGCAGGCTTTAACTTTTGGTCAGCTCTGAAGCTGTCAGGCAATTGGACCCGATGGTTGCTGCAGGTCCCTCCCAACTGAAAAGATTATATTTTAATGACTATGAAGCAAATGTCACAAGTGCTACAGTAACTAATTTGCCTTCTCAGGATTGGAAGTCACACTATTCTAAACCTGGCAGGTTTGTATGCTGCATGTTACCTTCAGACATTTACCTTAATAGATAGATCTTCTTTTCCCAAGGTGACTAAGGTTTTGATCGATGGATAGACTTCTCTCTTACCTTCATGCCATTCCACTGTAGCTCTCATTGAATTCTAAAAAGAAAAAAAAAAGAAAAAAAAAAAAAAAAAAAA
>VWZE01002403.1:49134-83146 GCA_013396675.1 Eubucco bourcierii
TCAATTCTAACTTGATCCCACACGCTTTTTGTGACAGCTTCAAACCCCCCCCTTTGCTCTGCCCTGGTGAGGTCACATCTGGAGTACTGTGTCCAGTTCTGGACCTCTGAGTTCAAGAAGAGTCCAGCACAGAGCTACAAAGTTGAAGAAGGGAATGGAACATCTCTCTTACAAGGAGAGACTGAGGGAGCTGGGTCTCTGCTGCTTGGAGAAGAGGAGCCTGAGGGGTGACCTCATTCATGTTTATACAGATTTAAAGGTTGAGTGCCAAGAGGATGGAGTCAGGCTCTGCTCAGTGATGCCCAGAGCCAGAATCTGGGGCAATGGGTGGAATTTGAGGCATAGAAAGTTCCATGTAAACATGAGGAGGAACTTTTTCCCTGTGAGGGTGGCAGAGCTCTGGAACAGGCTGCCCAAGGGAGTCTCCAAACCCTACTGGACACATGCCTGTCTGATCTGCTCCAGATGCTCCTGCTCTGCAGGGGAGTTGGACTGGATGCGCTTTCGAGGTCCTGTCCAGTCCCTAAAATTCTGTGATTCTGTGATTTATTTTCTTGAATCTAGATTTTTGTCTTTCATTTGTATACAACACAGAAAAGTCTGCATTTAAAACAAATTCTCTAAGTGCTCTCAAGTCAAGAGTTGTCCAGTTAAGCTTACACACCAGAACTCCATCATACGTACTTTTATCTATTTGATTTAGAGTCAGAGAACATCAGGTTGTTGGGGTTTTTTTTCCTGTGTAACAACATCCTTCACCTTTGCCTTGCAGAGAACCAATAGTGATATTCACCTAAAAGAACAAGCTTTGATTTTCTCAACCTAGGTCACCTACTTGTAAAATCTGACTTTTCATATCTGTTAAGAAAGGTTTATGCTGCCAGTCTGTCACAGATTACTTACGGCTACAATAGAACTCTTTCATGACTTCTACCAAAATAGACCTACATGGTGTACAAATCCTCACTCACTGTGCCCTAGAACTAATGTTACAAATGGCAAAATAGAGGAAGATTTAAACGAGTCACAGAATGGTTTAGGTTGGAAAGGACCTTGGAAATCACCTACTCCAACCTCCCCACCATGGGCAGGGATGCCTCTCAACCAGACTCGGCTGCATAAGCCTCATCCAACCTGGTCTTGAACAACCCCAGGGAGGAGGCATCGACAGCCTCCCTAAGCAGCCTATTCCAGAGTCTCACCACACTCCTACTGAAGAACTTCTTCCTAAGATCCAGTCTAAACCTACTCACTCTCATCTTAAAAGCATTCCTCCTTATCCTGTTACTACACACCCTTATGAAAAGTCCCTCTGCAGCCTTTCTGCAGAATCCCTTCAGGTATTGGAAGACAGCTGTAAGGTGCCCAAGTAGTCTTCTCTAGGCTGACCAATCCCAGATCCCTCAGTCCATGCTCATAACAGAGGTGTTCCCACCTTTCAGGTTATCTTTGTGGCCTCCTCTGGACTTGCTCCAACAGCTGTGTACCCTTCTTACACTGGAGACACTGTGAGGGTGGTGAGGCACTGGAACAGGTTGCCCAGGGAGGTTGTGGATACTCCCTCCCTGGAGGTGTTCAAGGCCAGGTTGGAGGAGGCCTTGAGTAACCTGTACTAGTGGGAGGTGTCCCTGCCTATGGTAGGGGGTTGGAACTACATGATCCTTGAGGTCCCTTCCAACCTCACCATTCTATGATTCTATGACACAAGAACTGAACAAAGTATTTGAGGTGGGGTCTCACCAGAGCAGAGTAAAGGGTCAGAATCCCCTCTCTCGACCTGCTAGCCACACTCCTCTTGATGCAGCCCGGGATACAAACTCAACAGATGTCAGAAATCAACCCCAAAATGCCATTAATTTGGGGAAGTTTCTCTCTCACGGAAACCACTTCCCCCCTGAATTTCTGGTGTTCGACTGCACCACCTAGAGACCATCTGCTTCAAAAGCACACAATAGCTCTCAGGTTTCATTTTCACCATTGTTCCAATTATTCAGAAAACACAAGTAAAACTGAAACAAAACATTTCACTTACGCTCTAAGACACATGGGCTGTTCTCACAACAAACAAAAGACACCGATACTAAGCAGTCCTCAACTACGCAATAAAGAAGTTTATGAAAACTGAAAGGCAGTGAATCATCATGACAAAACCAAGCTAGAGTATTTTAAGCTAATCAGCTAAAAAAGCACAAAAAGAAAAGAGGGAAAATACAGATTTTTCAAAGTGTGTAAAAAAGATGTGTGGCAAGCAGATCAAGTGAGGTGATTCTGCCACTTCACTCTGCTCTGCTGAGACCTCACCTGGAGTACTGCGCCCAGCTCTGGAGCCCTCAATATAGGAAAGACATGGACCTGATGGAGCAGGTCCAAAGGAAGGCCAGGAAAACTACCAGAGAGCTGAAAAACCTCTGCTATGAGGACAGGTTGAGGGAGCTGGGGTTGTTCAACAAGCCTATAAAAGGAGAGACCTAAGAGTAGCCTTCCAGCACCTGAAGAGGGCTACAAGAAGGCTGCAGAGGAACTGTTTGCAAAGGCCTGCAGTGATAGGGCAAAGGACAATGGCTTCAAACTAGGAGATTTAGATTGCATGTTAGGAACAAGTTCTTTACCATAAGAGTGGTGGAACACTGCAACAGGTTGCCCAAAGAGGTGGTTGAGTCCCCATTCCCAGAGATATTCAAGGTGAGGCTTGACAGGGCTTTGGGCAACCTGATCTAGTGCAAGATGTCCCTGATGACCGCAGAGGGGGTTGAACTGGATGACCTTTGGAGATCTCTTCCCACATAGACAATTCTATCATTCTATTCCATGATTAACCATTTTAAACCCTCTTCACTTGTTTAAAAATAAGCTTAAGGAAGAAAAAAACAAAAGAATATTTAAAAGCTGTAACTGAAAAGAATCTCCCATTTCAACAGCAATTAATTCATAAACCCTTTGCAACTATTAACAAGTGCAACCTACCTTGAATAATTCAAATAACATATGAAACAAATGAGAAGGTACATAGACTACTTGAATAGGCTTGTTTGGAGCTTTAGCTGAAAACAAAACAGGAGAAAAAAAAAGACTAATTATTTTTTACTTAAAACCACCATTTTATAGCATTTTTTTTAAAGGGGTAACATGAAACTGTAGGTAAAGTCAAGTATGGAAGTCCTAATTTTCCAGTTAGCTCCATCAAGTAAAAAGATAAATTTCAGTTACTGCTACCACCTGAAATAACACATTCTAATGATGGTTTTCAAAGGCATCTATGTCAGCAGAATTTGGTTAGATATGACCAAGACTCATCAGACTCAAGCAGCAGTTCAGACTGAAGAGAGTTGGAGGGAAACTGAATGAAATACAACCAGGACAAGTACAGAGTCTTGTAGAGTTCAAATCATACCTTATGATTAATGAAAAAAAAAAAAACAAACCCAGAAAATCGCAGATATCAAAAATGCTTAAAGTAAATGTCACAATTACCATTGAATTCTTCCACTTCCAGATCAGGTGCTACCGTGTAGTACTGTTCACATAACATCTTAGCTGTTTCATAAGCATCTGTAATGCAACAGCAGAGTATTGATTGATCAAAATTATCCAGAGCCCACTAGCAAAGTTCATCCTCTGTGAAAGACCTCGAGCAGAGCATTTGTTTTAGTTTACAAGTGTGAAATTGGTATAGAATAGAAGAGTCATAGAATTGTTAGAGGTTGGAAAAGGCCTTTAAGATCATCTAGTCCAACCATCAACCCAATACTGCCATGCCCACTAAACCATGTTCTGAACTGCCACATCTACACATCCTTTGATCATCTCTAGGGATGATTACTCCATCCTGGGGCAGCCTGTTCCAATATCTGGCCACCATTTACCATGTCTAAAATACAGAGTAGCATATAGACAGGTCATGGCTAAGTATCAACAAAAACAATTTAAAGTGTCCTTCAAGTAAAATATTGATTGTTTATACTGGTTGCAAAAAGAACACTCGACACTTCCTGTCTATGACAGGCTTAAACTGGCAGAGGGGAGATTTAGACTAGATGTTAGAAGGAAGTTCTTTACAGTAAGGGTGGTGAGGCACTGGAACAGGTTGCCCAGGGAGGTTGTGGATGCTCCCTCCCTGGATGTGTTCAAGGCCAGATTGGATGAGGCCTTGAGTGACCTGTACTAGTGGGAGGTGTCCCTGCCTATGGCAGGGGGTTGGAACTAGATGATCCTTGAGGTCCCTTCCAACCTTACCATTCTATGATTCTATGATTCTATGACAGTTTACAGCAGTGGGTTTCAGGTGTTTCAAACAGCAACTAACTTAGCCCAACAGCACCAGCAACAAAAAGAGATTACATCAGTCAGTAGAGACACAATCTGAGACTCAAAACAGTCTGCATTTTAAAAGATTGAGGCCAAATAAGACACTATTACACAAATCCTGCTTGCCCAACAATAGGATTTACTTTCATTAGACTTGTGCTACTCAATCCCTTGTTCCCTGTATGTTTACAGGCTATTTGGCAAGAAAAGGCAAATTCTATTTAAAACTCTACAAACAAAAGCAGATTACTAGAGACAGATATTTTTTTCTTCAGGGCTTGAAACCCAAGAGAATATAAGGGTATATATACACAGTAACTACTTATTTGTCATGTCCTAATCACAATTTAATGTTTGTTATTTCCATCTCAAATAGAAAAGCATGACATTGTAACCATAAATTCAGGGTTTTTTTCCCCCAGACATGATGCTTTTTACAGTGTTTTCAAGGTCTTTTGGGGCAAAGCTGGATTCTTAACAGAAACACACACAAAAAACCAAACAAAACAACCCCCCCCACACACACAAAAACAACCCCACAACAAAAAAACCACACACACACACAAAAACCCCAAAATAAAAAACAAAACAAAAAAAACACCCCACACACAAAACCCGCAACAAAACACACACACACAAAAAACCCAAATTAAAAACACACACAAAATAAAACAAAATTAAAACACACACACAAAAAACCCCAACCAAACACAAACAAAACAAAACCTCAGCCAACCAAACATAAAACAACCTCAAACTAAAAGAAAAAAAAAAAAAACAACACACCAAACAAAACCCCAAATCAACCCACAAACCAAACCCAACCCTCTTCCTAATTCGAATGGATTTATGTACTGTTAAAATACAGCAAGAAAGTTTCAAGTCATATTTTGTTTGAAAGATTTCTTAGTAGTTCTAAATATTCATGGTACCTTATTTGCAAAACCAATCTGGAAACAAGCAGTGTTAGATTAAATGGAAACCACAAACTCAGAGATGTTCTAGCTACATTGCTTCTAGCTACCTTAAGAAAAGGTATTTTTATTTTTTTTATATATATATATAAAGGTATTTTTATTCTATTTTTTTAAAAATATATTCTATAATATTTCTCCTATTATGTGTGAGCTAAGAGCAAGGAAATAAAAACAGTCAAACTTGCTAAAGTTCCCTAACAACTGGATTTGATCTCATTCTACATGAACCTCTTCTCTCCTTGTCCAAAGTGGAACTACAAAGGAAAACAGGCACTGCCAAGACTCAGAGCCGTGTGACGAGCATAGAGAAAATCACCAGTGCCTACATAGGGCTGGTTACCCATAACTGTCCTCCTTCAAGATGTCTACAGAAACATCTATAATGTACCCTGTCACCTGAAATAATTTTCTATCAGTTGTGCTGCCATCTGCAAGGCTGAGCACATCACACAAGGTTGACAAAAACCTGCTGCTTGAAGTTTAGCAGAATAGAACTAATCAATGCTGGAATGGTTCTTGACTAAGTCTTGAGAGTGTCTCACAGAACCACCTATCCAGTAAGAATCTTTTGTGTCAAGATGGGCTGCTCCAAAGACATTCTACAAGGGTACTAACACTAACACAGTAAAACGTGTCCTCAGAAAAAGATCGAAATGCTGTTTAATACTCAAGCTGTACAGGGAACTTCAGCCAGGTATATGTATAATCCAGGAAAAAAGAAAATATGTAGGACTACCTACACCTTCAGGATAGTCTGGGATTATCTCAGAACTTCTGATGTCATTGGGTTCTGTATTTTAGAAAAAAAAGGGGCATAAAAGCACAGCTACAACCTGGACACCAAAAGCTGAAGGTCACAATGGAGAGAGGAACACGTTAGCACATCTCAAAGAGTTCCCACATCATAGAAGTGAAAATTAGATATGGAGCCAGGGGATGGGAGTTGGATCTTTGTTGTGGTGAAAAACTTCAAGGCCTCTAAAAAGCTGTCACGTAACTGCGTGAGAATAAACCAAATGCCCTCGAATACATGATGTGGAACAAGCACAGCCACTATGAACACTTGAGAGAACAGACACTCTCAATAAATCCATTTAGCCTCCCTAAACGTATCATAGGACTCTGATCCACGTTCAAGAAGCAGCCATCTTACCACCCCTGAGATACAGAGGAAGGCACTACCACTTCACGACCCAGTAAAACATTCAGCCCTGACCAAAATCATGCCAAGAGATTGAGATGAAGTGGGTCCAGAGGAGGGCCAAGAAAATGATCAAGGGGTTGGAACACCTCTGCTTCAAGGACAGGCTGAGGGAGCTGGGATTGTTCAGCCTGAAGACCTAACAGCAGCCTTCCAGTACCTGAAGGGGGCCTACAAGAAGCATAGAGAGAGACTGTTTACGAAGGCCTGCAGTGATGGGATGAGGGACAATGGTTTGAAATTAGAGAAGAGGGAACTTAGATTAGATGTTAGGAACAAGTTCTTTACCATGAAGGTGGTGGAACACTGCAACAGGCTGCACAGGGAGGTAGGTCAGGCCCCATCCCCAGAGGTATTCAAGGTGAGGCTTGATGGGCTTTGGACAATTTGATCTGGTGCAAGATGTTCCTGCTGACTGCAGAGGGGGTTGGACTGGATGACCTTTAGAGGTCTTTTCCAACCCAAACCATTCTATGATTCTGTGAGTGTTGCCTTACATTTCACCTTCTCCTAAAAAAGCAAGCTTGTTGCCAGAGTCCCAAGACTCTAAAAGAAACTGCAAAGTTCAAAGCATGCTTCATGCCATGGTTAGAGCCAAGTAGCAAGAGAGTGAAGGACCTATCAGTACATCTAACATCCTGACTCTGGGAACAAGCCTGGATTTGCTGTCAGCTCAAAAATCTTAGTGTAGAGCAGTCAGTGAAACAGAGACCCTATGTTTTTAACCTCAGGCAGTCACAGACACAACACTTGATGGAGCTGCCTGAAGTGAGAAGTGGTTTGTAAATTCCTCCTTCGGTGTTTGAAGGGCATATAGAGTTTGTACCTACCCTGGAGTGCCAAAATCAACATCTTATCTCTGACAAATTGTTCATAATGTTGCCTGTGAACCAGAATGTTTTGGAGCTAGCACAGTGTACAGAATGCAAACTAAGCCCTCCACCAGTTCTACAAGGAAACAGCCTCGATCATCTTAACACTGGAAAGGATCTTGAGGATATCTCACCTCTTTGAAAGACAACAATACCCTCAGTTCTGCTAATGATTACTTGTTTAGATATGAGAAATCTATTTTAGCTACTGGTTTGAAAACTGGACTGAGCATGTTTTGACAGTATGTACTCCTTCGTCCCAGGCAGCAACCATGAATCTGTTGATCACAAAACATTCAAACATTGGTATTAGAGAGAATATCTAAACCAACACCGTGACTGCAACACATACAATGTTGAGGTCAAAATAAGGTAGACTTATTCAGAAGAAAACAGAAGTAAGCTGCTTATAGAAAAGGCTGCCTTAGAGCCAAAGAGCTAGGAGCCAACAAGCCTTCAGAACAGTAAAAAAGTATCTGCATCACAAAGCAAAGTATCAGACAGGTCAAGGTCTAAGAAAGGTTTCCCTCTTTACCAAAGGCGGAGAGAAGGTGAAGGGGAGAAGAATGTTTTTCCCCTCCCACAGTTTCACAAAGAGCAGTGAAGGACAGAGGGTGGAAATCCTGTATCTGTAAATACACACACCCAGGCTGTGAATCCTCTAAACAAGTTCCTGAAGCAGACAGCATCATCTGATGTACTTACTAATGTTCTGAAAGCAACATGAGCATTTATTTTTATGCTTGGGATTGCCCCAGTAAAAGTATAGGACCTTTGTCCGGGTAATTCCAAGCACAAATATAGGGTGGCTAAGGAGTGGCTCAAGAGCAGTCTTGAGGAGAAGGAGTTGGGGCTGTCAGTCAAAGAAAAACTGCAATGAAAAACTGTGCAACCCTGAAGGCAACCATGTGCTGGGTTCTATCTAAAGCAGCAAGACCAGTAGGGTGACGGAGGCGATTCTGCCCCTCTGGCTCTGCTCTCATGAGCACTGCAGAGTATCGCATGCAGTTCTGGTGTCCCCAGTGTAAGAGGGACATGGAGCTGCTGGGGCAGGTCCAGAGGAGGCCACAAAGATGATCAGAGTGTTGGAGAACCTCCCCTGAGGGGACAGGCTGAAAATGTTGGGGCATTTCAGCTTGCAGAAAAGGTGGCTCCATGGTGACCTTAGAGCAGCCTTCCAGTATTGAAGGGTACAAGAAAGCAGGAAAGGACTTTATACAGGAGTTTGTAGTGATAAGGATGAGAGGGAATGGATTGAAGCTTGAGGAGGGCAGATTAAGACTGGAGATGAAGAAGAAATTCTTTCCAGTGAGGGTGGCGAGACACTGGAACAAGTTGCCCAGGGACGTCATGGATGCCCCCTGCCTGGAGATGTTCAAGGCCAGGCCGGATGAGGCTTTGAGCAACCTGGACTAGTGGAAGGTGTCCCTGCCCATGGCAGGAAGGCTGGAACTAGATGATCTTTAAGGTCCCTTTCAACCTAAACCGTTCTATGAATCTATTAAGCAAACTGCATTTATTAAAGACATCTTCTGTGTAAAAGAGAACAGCCTGTGATATGCTCAGGTGCATGATCACAGGTGCATGGAGTTTCACTGGAATATCTGTACACCTGAGGACATTTTACTGAAAGGCCTAACTAAAGAAATGGGAACATTTTCATTAATCTCGTTTTCCTTTTGTAACAGGATCAGATAAAAGAGCAGTACATGGGAATGTGCTTCAAAGGATTTTAGGGAACCTCAAGTTTAACAAAACACTTAGATACTTACTGTGATACTTAAAAGGATGGGTTAAAGTTATTTAAATAACTCAACTGTCTTCTTAATTCTGTTAAACCCAAATTTTCTCCATTCTCAGTAATGAAGGCATTAGAAAGTCTCCATAAGCTGATGTTTTTTTCTGTAAACAACTGCAGAACAAATGCAGGACTTCCATTTCTTCTTTTTTATTTTATTAGATAAATTTAAATCCCCTTCAGGATCTTGTATCTCAGTAACACATTTGTGCGTGTTCCAAATTGTTATTGTTAATATTATTAAAACCTTCTCACAATATTAACTTCACCTTACCTTTAACCACCTCTGCCACATTACAGTTAGGATCAATACTTCCAATATGTTTGGGATGAGCAGGATTAATGTCTCCACCAAAAAGAAGTGCTGAAAAGATAAAAAGAGATGGCAGTAAATCGTCTGTTACACTTGGGAGTAGCCCAGAAAGTTTAAATTTAAGGGTATCTGAAACTTACTTGTTTCAAAGAGATACTCTAACAAATAACCAGAATCCTTGGTTAGGAAGATTATTTCCCTCCCTCTTCCTCCCCCAACATTTTTCATTTTTTAAAGCTATGATGCTGCAATTTCACACTTGGCACAGAGGTCTCTCTCACTCGACTTTTGCCCTGACTCTCAGCAGTCACTCCCTCCACTCTTTCCTTTGCACAAAGGTCTGGCACTCATCAGATTTTTGAGAGCTAAACTGCCAGTGGAGGAAGTAGAAAGGTTTTACAGTTTTTTTGCAGAAGTTATTTTCTGCTATTTTAGCAAGCTAGTCAGCTAAGTTATGAAACAGATGGGAGTCTGAGGTGAGCAGAAGGCAAGACCTGAAAGCTTTTGCTGTCCAGTCATGGTGAGCTAACAGGCTGCACTGTATGAAAGAGAAATGCAAACTACAGGGGAAAAAAAAAAAACTTTCTCCAGACTTTTTTCCCCTGGCTTCAGGATCAGTATTTGCTGTCACATCCAGAGCCAGTATTTGCTCAGCACAGCCAAACTGTACAAGGTTATCTAAACTTTAACTGTCCACAACTGCTTTTAAGCTTCAACTAAATCAATGTGTGTCTATAGGAAAAGTCAATTCAGTTCAATAAAGTAAGCTTAATAATTGAGAACTAGTGAAAATTATGCTAGCACCTAGCCCAAGAATTTTCTAAGGAGAACTGCATAGGAAATTTCATGTAAACATGAGGAGGAATTTCTTCACCGTGAGGGTGACAGGATACTGGAACAGGCTGCCCAGGGTGGGTTGTGGAGTCTCCCTCTCTGGAGATATTCAAAATCCTCCTGGACACATTCCTGTGTAATCTGCTCTAGGTGCTCCTAGAGCTGCAGGGGAAGTTGGACTGGATGAGCTTTCAAGGTCCCTTCCAGCCCTGACATTGTGTGATTCTGTGAATGTTTTTACTTACTGAAAAAATTCTGTGAGAGTCTTTTACTTTCACTTGGCTTTTTATCTGCCATTTGTCTGCCCAGGTGAAGGACAAGTTGCACATTTATTGCCACATTAAAGTTATTTGTACATACAGAGTAAGAGATCTACTAGCAAGATAAAAGGTTAGTGGAAAGGCACACAACTGGTAGTAAAATACTTTGCACTACAGTAATGTAGTGTCTGCATTATCAAGTGTACTAGATAATGAAGATGTAGTGTACTACAATTCCTAAGAGCTCATAAAAGCAGAGTACTTGGCAGAGAATGAAGCTCTAGAACTAGAAGACACAAGACACACTAAAAGGGATCAGAAGACAGTCCTTAACTTTATACAGATAATTTCCTGCATGGTAGCCCACATACTGGTGAATGGGAGCTGTGCAAGTAACTCCTTTCTCGCTGTAATATGAATGTAACAAACTAAGTTTATTAGTAACAAATGAAACAGAACTTAATGACGAAGGATGACTAATTCTAACACTCAATGGTAAACAGGGAATAGGAAATAAAGGGAGAACAAGTGATAGAATGTGAAACTAAAGTTATTTCTAACTTCTTTAGAAAGCAAGAAAGTCTAAATAAGTTGCTGAAACACCCCCACCCACCCAACTTACAGTGCATAACCTAGTCAAATCTGTGGTATCTTTGCATTTTATTACAGAATGTCAGCTCTACAAAGCTATGCTGAGAGATTTGTAAGCAGAAAAATAGTTACTCTACTACTACCTAAGAATACTTCACGTATCACTGTGCAAGCTGCCTCTGCCAATAAGATTGAAAAAGTGGCAGCCAAGTTGACAAAGCCAGACAGTTCTAAAAGAAAGCATACTGTTGTTTTGGATTTCTTTGTGGGAACTGAAAAATACCAAATTAACCAGCTGGCAGTGTGTTTTTACCATGATTAGTACAGAATGTAAGATTTAGTCATGACTATGAAAACAGACAAACAAGAAAGCCCCAACAATGACAAAAACAACTCAATCAAAGAAAAAAGACCACCAAAAAACCCAAAAAAAGCACCCCAAAACAAAATATACAAAACCACTAAACCAACAACAACAAAAATCATTTTTTAAAAAACCCCACCCCAAAACAAACAAACGAACAAAAAAAACCCACCCAATCCGCAACACCCACCAAACCCAAAACAAAGCAACCCCCCCAGAGTTTGCTTTAGTTTTCCAAGCAGTAAGTTCTCAAACATTAAAAAAGCAATTACTTACTGTGCTGGTTAATAAGCATACGGAAGGAGATGCGGTTGGTATAGAATCTGTCTAGAAAGTACTGGATGTTACTGCTAACAAATGGATCAAAGCCATATTTTTCCTTGTATTCAATCACCCCTTGAGCCATGGTTGGAACCACATCATTGTGTCTGTTCCTGACTTTAATTAAAACATCTAAAAAGCTGAAGGAAACAAAATGAGAAACAGATTGTTACAAGGATAATTCAATTCAGTCTGTCACTTCTGTTTTGAAATCCTCACAGTGTAATCACTTTATCTGTTTACTTTCCCTACCAGTCCAGTATCACAGGGAAAAGATTAAAACATAGCAGTACCTAAACAAAGCTATTTAAAGAGAAATATTTGGTCAACCTCTGGCTCACAAGATCTGTGAAATATTTAGAGTCTCAAATTAAGTTATCTTCCCCAAAACACATTCATTCATCTCAACGTCTCTTTGCCATTAAAATAAAATCTTGTTTTTCTCTCTGTTTTTGCTGCAAGTATGCACCACGGTAAATATCCCCTGTGCAGTTCTTGGAGAGACAGAATCATAGAATTGTCGGGGCTGGAAAGGACCTCAAGGATCATCCAGTTCCGACTCCCTTGCCATGGGCAGGGACACCTCACACTAGATCAGGCTGTCCACAGTCCCATCCAGCCTGGCCTTAAACACCTCCAGGGATGAGGCATCCACCACCTCCCTGGGCAACCTGCTCTAGTGTCTCACTACCCTTATGGTGAAGAACTTCTTCCTAACATCCCTCCTCTTGCTCCTCTTTTAGTTTGGTGCAAAAATTCAGTTAATCTTGGCTGGAGCCAAGTGGTTCCTGAGGGCAGAGCTCTGCCCAGCAGCAGTATCGCTGCAGAGCAACTCAGTTGCCATACAGAAGGGGCTTTGGGTGCTTCCAAAGAGTAAACCAATATAAATCCTAAAGGATATTGCCTGGGGATATGGTTTAGTGGTGGACTTGGCGAAGTAGGGTTAATGGTTGGGCTTGAAGGTCTTTTCCAACCTAAATGACTATAATTCTAACTTCTATTCTGTAACCATCAGCAGTTAGGATGCCAGAAAGGAACTCGGCAAAAAACAACACAACTGCCTTTCACGATTTGCACTTCACATTTTCTTCCCAGCAACTCACCTCATACAGTGTAGTTTTTTTAATGGATTTCCTTTACCTGTCTTCTGGTAAATTCGAATATCAGCACAGGAAACGATCATCAGTGTGACTGCTGCTCAGTTTCCTTTTACACCACTTGATGGCAGAGCATATACAACGGTGCTCTGAAGGGCTCTTTGTGATAGCTCAGCGAGTTTTAAGGTATAGAATCATAAAATCATAGAATCATTCAGGTTGGAAGAGGTCAAACCATTAACCCTACCTTACCAAGTTCACTACTAAACCATACTGCTACACTCATGATGCTTTTAACAAGAAACAGTTTGGACAGGTTTTGTTTCTCCTGAAGAGGCAGTTCAGCATCTATGATCTTCAACATGTTCATCATTTTTTTCCCTCCACATATTAATGATTAATAGTTTTCTAAAGCTATTTTTTTCCCCAACAGCAAAAATTCTCGATGGATCTGTAATGAACACTGAAAATTTATTTCTATGAAAAGTAGAATATTATTTTCATATAAAGGAGTAAATGAGTAGCTTTGTATACAGCTGTGCCAGAGCATGGGTAACATCTATAATCCTCTAAGACTGCAACAGAAGATCAGCTACAGAAGGAATCACAGAATCCTTCAGGTTGGAAAGGACCTTTAAAGATCATCTACTCCAACATCAACCTGGAGTGAGCAGCGGAAAGAACATTAAGACCACGAAAAGTAATAAAAAGACCTCTCAATCATCTTAAAAAGTCATTAAAATCCACTTACATCCATATTTAAGGTGGAGTCATAGATTCATAGAATGGTTTAGGTTGGAAGGGACCTTAAAGGTTATCGAGTTCCACCTCCCTGGCATTGGCAAGGACACCTCCTACCGGTCCAGGTTGTTCAAGGTCTCATCCAGCCTGAACCTCCAGGCAGAGGGCTTTCATGACCTCCCTGGGCAACCTGTTCCAGTGTCTCACCATCCTCACTGGAGAGAATTTCTTCCTAATCTCCAGTCTAAATCTACCCTCCTCAAGCTTCAATCCATCCCCTCTCAGTTTATCACTACAAGACCTTGTAAAAAGTCCCTTCCTGGTTTTCTTGTAGCC
The DNA here is from genome assembly GCA_013396675.1 of Eubucco bourcierii. NCBI lineage: Eukaryota > Metazoa > Chordata > Aves > Piciformes > Ramphastidae > Eubucco > Eubucco bourcierii. The sequence continues at coordinate 63,145 of VWZE01002403.1, forward strand.
CCCTTAAAGCACTGGAAGGTTGCTCTTAGGTCTCCCTGATGCCGCCTTTTCTCCAGGTGGAAAAGCCCCAACTGTCTCAGCCTGTCCCTATAGAGGAAATTCTCTAATTATCTTAGTGGCCTCCTCTGGACCTGCCCCAGCAGTTCAAAGTCCCTCTTATACTGGGGACACCAGAACTGGGCTCAGTACTACAGGTGAGGTCTCACCAGAGCAAAGCAGAGGAGGAGAATCACCTTCCTTGTCCTGCTGGTCAGAATTCTCTTGATACATTCCAGAACATCAGGTGTAAGAAAAGGAAAGATGCTTCCTTCCTTTTCATACCCACTCAGCGAAGAAAATCATTTGATAGCACTCCCACACCATCCTTAACAAGTGGTACACTTAAAATTATTTCTCCCACTCTACACTGCCTGCTCTGGAGGAACCTAGGATTCAGTCGTAACAGTTTTTTCACCCTCTTCAGTCTACCAGTTTTTGCCTGTGTGTTAACAAACAGTTCAGTAATCTTTCAACACCATTTTGTTGCACAGAATAGAGGAAGTTTTAACTGCCTAACTCCCCAGGCTAAATGCTATCATACTACAAAATGGTTCTTCTCTTACTTATTGATCCTGCTGACTGGACAGCTTAAAATGTTTGCGGTCTGCATCCACTGAGATCTGATGGTGGTTTTGGAGACAAGACTAGAGCCCCTATGTACCCACGCTGCTTTTCGCTTTCAGAGCAACCAGACACCAGCTAAAAACAGAGTTGAGAAGAAACACTTACGATCTTATCTAAAAGACAGCTGTCAACACTCCCTTCTCACTGCCATCTGCTGCCAACTTTGCTACTTGTTTTCAAATACCTCTGCTATCCTCTCCAGGAGGGCAAACTGCTCTGCGACATCTCACTAGGCAAGTGCTAAAATACATAAAGCATGCCAAAGGTCAAAGGGCCTAGGAGGTTGATCTGCTGCAGACCAACAAATCACATCTAAAGTTTAGTATATAAATACAGACAATAAAGTTTTTCTTCAAACTTCCCATTCCTTCTTCAAAGATAACTGTCTTCACTCCAGTGTTTCCATCACACAGGTGCTTTTTGAGGTGCCATTCAGTGATACCTAGACAGGCTGGAGGTTTGGGCAGGGAGAAATCTAATGAAACAGGGCAATGACAAGAGTCTTAAACCTGGGAAAGAACAACCCCATGAACCAGTACAGGTTGGGGATTGACTTGTTGGAGAGCAGCATAGGGAAAAGGGACATGAGGGTCCTGGTGGACAGGTGACAATGAGCCAGCAAATGTGCCCTTGTGGCCAAGAAGGCAAATGGTATCCTGGGGTGGATTAGAAGGGTTGCGGTTAGTAGGCCCAGAAACATTCTCCTCCCCCTCTGTTCTGGTGAAGTCACATCTGGAATATTGTGTCCAGTTATGGGCTCCTTAGCTCAAGAAAGGTCTCAGGAACTGCTTGGAAGAGTCCAGCAGAGAACCACAAAGATGCTGAAGACAGTGGAACATCTCCCTGCTGAGGACAGGCTGAGGGAGCTGGGTCTCTCTAGCTTGGCGCAGAAGAGCCTAAGGGGTGACCTCCTTCATGTTTAGGAAGATTTGTCAGGAGAACAGAATCAGGCTCTGCTCAGTGATGTCCATGATAGGACAAGGGGCAATGGGTACAAGCTGGAGCAAAGGAGGTTCCATGTGAATATAAGAAAAAACTTTTTCCCTGTCAGGGTGACAAAGCCCTTGAACAGGCTGCCCAGAGAGGTTGTGCAGTCTCCTCTGGGGACATTCCAAACCTGCCTGGATATGCTGCTGTGTGACCTGCTCTAGGTGCTCCTGCAGCGGGGTTGGATCAACCCCTAGTATTCTGTCATTCTGTGTGACCAAACATATTAAGTATATAGCTACCTTTCAAAGCAGCAGGGCAGAAATCAAAACACATTCTCTTAATCTTACCACTTATCTCTTGCCACTCCCCTTACCCCCAGAAAATACAAGGGTTTACTGTACTCAAACTGTGAGAGATCGTATCATGGAATTTGCAAAATGCTCCGGAGATTAGATGAGAGAGGGAGATTACTCCAGAATAGCTCTGGAAATTTTATTTAGCAATGAGTGTTTTGACAAAATTCACTGTATTATTTTGAAATCCACAATGAATAAACAATGCAGCTGGTTTGACAGATAAGAAATTATTAATAAGAAGCTATTTTAGTTACGTGAGCTTCTGTATTAACAAAAGAATATTTAAGGCACTACCATTGCTGTTAAATAAACCAAGCCTGTAGACTTCTGCAAAGACAATTAATAAGTGTCAGAACACAAGTTAAATAATAACTGCCTAATGACTGCACAGATTATCCTGTTTCAATCTGTCACAGTGCAAGGAAAGAAGTCCTAAGAAGGTTAGCAGAGACAAAGCAAAAGTTTCCTTTGTCTTTTATGGATAGTATTACCTTTAAAGATTAATACCAGGAAAGTGATGAGTAGACTGAAAAAAAAATAAAATCCTTTTCAAAGCAATAGGTATGCAATAAGGGGGTTGGGGGTTTTTTGCTCTTTATTTAAATATTGGTTTCTCTTTATTTAAATAATTGATAGCTGGAAGTTGAGAATCTTCAGAAAAAGAGGTTCAAGTTTACACTCTGAAATATTTCTCTACTGAAAGCAAAGCTACTTTCAAAATGTAAAACTGAACTAGCATTTCACAATAATTGAAAGCAACCAAATGGAACCTTCTTAAATCCACTCCAGTATTTACTCTAATTTGAATTGCTAACAGAATCACTACTTTAGTCTTGGTGCTGCAGAAAGGAAGCTTACTTCTTGCGCTAAGTGTCTTGCATGTATGTTACTTCTAGACAAACTGGCAGTTTTACTACTTCATATGTTCTCAGTTCAAGGACACTCCCACACACATTCTCCCAGTAGAGTGCCAAAAAGAGCAAAACCAGCAAAGAAACTCAGAGGTATTAGGGAGTGAACAGTATGTTACAAAGTTTCTAGTTTTGGAAACCAGTGACTGCTGCTCCGGTGAGACTTCACCTGGACTACAGCATCCAGCTCTGGAGTCCTCAGCACAGGAAGGACATTTATCTGATTGAGTGAGTACAGAGGAGGGCCACAAAGATGATCAGGGAGGTGGAACACCTCTCCTGTGAGGACACACCAAGAAAGTCGGGGTTGCTCACCCTGGAGAGTAGGCAGCTCCTTGGAGTCTTGCTAGCCTGCCAGTAACTTGAGGGGGCCTACAAGATGACTGCAGAGGGACTTGTTCACAAAGGCCTGTAGCAATAGTAAGAGAGGCAATGGCTTGAAATCAGAGAAGAGCAGACTTAGATTGGAAGTTAGGAACAAGTTCTTTACCATGAGGGTAGTGGAACACTGCAACAGGTGCCCAGAGAGGTGGTTGAGGCCTCACAACTGGAGATCTTCAAGGTCAGCCTGGACAAGGTACTGAGCAACCTGATCTAGTGGAGGATGTCCTTGCTTACTGCAGGGGAATTGGACCTTTGCAGGTTCCTTCCAACCCAAACCATTCTGTGTTTATCCAGAGGCATACTGACACTGCAGGAAATTTCCAGCATTTCCACCAGCTTACACCCTCTGCCAAGGGTGGACTTATCTGAACACTCCTGCAATCACACTGTTTAACACATCTGTGGAAAGGATTCCATATGACCGCTTCACAGCTTGAGGAAAGATGCATGTGTTATCTGAAATGCAAATACAACTTGACTTTGTGGTATATGCCCATACTGTTGCCAGTGACAGTAACACGGCAACCTTGTAATAAGTCTCCATAAGGTCTGTTAGCTAACAATGCAATAAAGAAACCAAAGCACCTCTGAACTTCTTGGGCTCCCTAGTTCTAGAGATACAGAGACCTGCTGGAGAGTACAGCAGAGAGTCATAAGGATAACTGAGGGACTTGAGCAGTCTCCCCTAAGAAGACTGAGAGCCTTGGGGCTGTTTAGTTTGGAGAAGAGAAAACTGAGAGGAGATCTCATCAACATCTATCAATATCTAAGGGGAGGTAATCTCTTTTCAGTGGTGCACAGCAATAAGACAAGGAGTAATAGCTACAAACTGGAACAGAGAAGTTTCAGCTCAACATGAGGAGAAACTTCTTTACAGTAAGGGTGACACAGCACTGGCACAGGTTGCCCTGAAAGGATGTGGAGTCTTCTTCTCTGGAGACTCTCAAAACCCACCTGGATGCATTACTGTGTGAACTACCTTAGAGGATCCTGCTTTGGCAGGGGAGTTGGACTCGATGATCTTTGAAGGTCCCTTCCAACCTCTAAGGTTGTGTAATTCTGTGATTCTTCACTGCAGAAATGCCGAGTCAAAATCCCTCTAGAGGATTTTGTCCAACTGTCATAAAAATATTAACGTTCACGAGCATACGTGTCCTCAAATTCACACATTAAAAATAAGTTGAGCCACTCAAAAAACCATCAGCTTTAGTTTAGTCTCTGCATTCACCCCTGACCACTCACCCTCCCTACTGTGTTGGCACTGTTTTCTTTGTAGGGCACCTGGTCTCACAGTTTAGGGACCATAATGGTCTGCTTTTCCCCTAAATCAAGTTTCCAGTTCACTTCACTTCATGGTTTTATTGCACTTGGATAACATCTAAAATCCTCTGAAACTGCTAAAAATATTTCCTTAGGAAGCGCACAAATTAGGAGAATAGCAAAGCGGGCTCCCCAGACAACACCAATAGTCAGGGGACATTTTACGTTCAACCGATCAGGTCATTCAATCATTTGAGAAAGCATTAACTGCAGAACTGCTGCCAACAGTGACAGAACAGACACGTGGATATCAAACCTCTTATAATTTTAATTTCCCTTGTCTCCTGTGTTAATAACCTTGATTAGCAATAACAAAAACAGCTGACAAAAAGACCACTCATTCGGTTTCCAAATATCACAGAGCCTTAGAGATTGAAAGGGACCTCAGAGATGATCGAGTCCAACCTCCCTGCCAAGGCAGGATTCACCTAGGCTAGTTCATGCAGGAACGCATCCAGGCAGGTTTTGAAAGTCTCCAGAGAGGGAGACTCCCCAAGTCTCTCCACAAGTTTTCATACTTTCATATTCAGCTTCAAACAAAACACGCTGGAGTGATAGTGGGGCAGAAATACTTTCAATCCTGTGAAGCCACACAATTTGTGATAGTAATTAAGCTAAAGAAAGAAGAGATGAGAGGCATCATGAAATGTGGTTGCCATGGTGAAATGTCCAAGTCATCTGATAGCACACAGGGCACTAACCAGGATGGACACTTCAATGACCAAGGGATGCAAGGCTGAGTTTCCTGTAACATGAAGTAGGTAACACACACTTCTACAGCATGCTGAGTGCAGAAACAAGACACTTGAGAGGAACCATGAGAGGAATCTCTTCACATATGTTACTGCATGCAAGGTAAAGAGATACACTGCAGATAGCACTAGGACAAGAAAGGCTCTGGTTCACAGGCCCAGGCACACCTCAGAGACTGAATTTCCCCTTCTAAGAAAACCCATCTGGCTGAAATACTGTTCCTATTCATGCACCTATAATGACACTATCCAAAGTCCCAGATACTGGCTCAAATTCTGCACTAAATGATGCACACGGTTACCAAATAAAAGTGTCATATAAACACAAATGAACTCGGACGTGTGGTTTATTCCACTGAAAAGTAGTCCATTAACTACTAGAGTTTCCAGTATTTCTCCTTTGACCATACCTACAACAGGTAGATTAGGGCCACAGCAACATAAAATACTGGTACAGGAGTGGAGAAATTTGTTAAGCCTTATCTGTGGATTATGATGAGATAAATATGGATGTAGTTAAGAGCATTTTTGGAAGAGCTAGTTTGCAAAGAATAATAAAACAATAGCTAATTACAGTTCAATATTAACCTTGCCTTCAGAAAGTAAGGAACAGATGGGATGCAAAGAACAGGACAGTAAATTACAGAATCAGTGTTAGGGGTTGAAATGGACCTTGAAAGATCACTCAGTCCAACCTGTCTGCCAGAGTAGCATCACTTAGAGAAGGTGACAGAGTAATGCATCCAGGAGTTTTCACTGTCTCCAGAGAAGGAGACTCCGCAACCTCTCTTGGTAGCCTGTTCCTTCCTCCCCGACACTGCCCTTCACATCTTTATCAACCTCAATGAGGTCACCCCTCAGGCTCCTCCAAGCTAAAGAGCTCCCTCAGTCTTTCCTCAGAAGGGAGATGTTCCACTCCCTTCAGCATCTTTGTGGCTCTGCACTGGACTCTGAGTTTGTAATCTTGGCTAGTCTATCCAGGAGAAATTTCTTCACAGAGAGAGTGATTTGCCATTAGAATGGGCTCCCCAGGGAGGTGGTGGAGTTGCTGTCCCTGGAGGCATTCAAGAAAAGACTGGATCAGGCACTTAGCGCCATGGTCTAGTTGACTGGATAGGGCTGGGTAATAGTTGGACAGGTTGAGTTTGGAGGTCCCTTCCAACCCGGTTGATGCTATGATTCTATGATCCAATACTGTCATGAAGAATAAATTTGTTCTTTAATCAGGTAACATCTTTTACCTCTTGCCACAGGCCAAACTCAGTATTTTGACTCCTATTGTAAAAATTCCTAGCTGGACTTCACCTCAGTAGGTAGCAAAAGATTCCCAACATCTTTCTTCTATGTACTTCATTACATAGAGCAGAATAAAATAACGGCAATATTTCAATGATTTGGAAAAGGGTTTAGCAGACTGTTATACTGAATGAGTAAATATTTGGTTCATCATCAAATATTTGGTATATTATACTAGTACTGAGTATCTCAATCAATATTTGCAATTGCCATGAAACAATATCATGGATGTTATGTTATCCACATGGCAGAAGAGATAATGCATTTAATAATTCTTACCCTGAAAGGTTTGACTAGAGGACACTTCCTTGAGGACACTTCCAACCTGGTGTCCTACGAATCTCTGAAGTAGCTACAAAAATGCTCATCAACTTTTTAAAAAAAATATATCTATTGTAATTTAGCTCAAATTTGTGGAGTCCACAAAGAGCTGAAATTCAGTTATCTATTACCTAAATACAAATAATCACAGAATCAATCTTTCGGTCTGTCTTCACAGAAGAGCCCTCATATTCTTGGTGTCCCTCCTCTGGACCTGCTCCAGCACTCCTTTGCCTCTCTTATGTTGGGGGTTCTACAGCTGGATACAGCAGACCAGGTGAGGTCTGACCAGAGCAGAGCAGAGTGGCAGAATCACCTCTTTCAACATGCTGGCCACACTTTTTTGGATGCAGTTCAACATGCCATTGGCCTTCTGGGCTGCATGCACACACCGTAGGCTCATGTCCAGCTTCTCATACATCAGCACCACCAAGTCCTTTTCTGCAGGGCTGCTCACCATTCCCCAGCCCAGACTGATATCTAGGATTGCTCCAACCTAGGTGCAGGACTTTGCACTTTGTCTTACTGACCCTCATGAGATTCTCCTCAGCCCACTTCTCCAGCCTGTTCAAGTCCCTCTGAATGGCATCCTGTCCTTCAGACTTCTCAGATGCATCACTCAGGTCGGTATCATTGGCAAGTTTGCTGAGGGTGCACTCAATCTCACTGTGAGTATCATTGATGAAGATATTGGACAGCACTGGCCCAAATACAGACTCCTAAATGACACATGATGGTACCAGAAGCTACACAACCTCCTTGCATCCATCTCCACATCCAGGACATTTACAGGCTTAATAAGAACTGAGTTACACTTAAGAGGTTCATTGAGATGTCAGGGACAGTTTATTCCATCTCCAAAGTCAAGAAACAACTACATTTTGGGAACTTAATGCCACTCAAAACATTCACCTAAGCCAACAGTAGGAAAACCCCCAGATTGTTTTCCACCGAGTTGCCTTCACCCACTGCCCCAAGCCTGCAGCCTTGCTTGGGTTTATTGTGACCTAAGTGCAGCACCCAGGCCTTGGTCTTGTTAAACCTCATCCGACAGGTCTCAGCCCATCAATTTAATCCTTGCAGATCTCTCTGCAGAGCCTTCCTACCTTAAAGCAGATCCAACACTCCCACTCAACTTAGTGTTGTCTGCAAACTAGTTGTGGGTGCCCTCAATCCCCTCATCCAAACCATTAGAATAAAAATATACTAAACAGTTTTTAATCCAGCAAAGAGTCTACCTGGCTATGCCATGAGCATAGGTGTGTCTGTTGCATCTGTTGTTCTTTCACGTGGAGTTCTTCTGGTTTAACGCACACAAATGTCAAGGAAACATTCCAATGACAATTTTAATATGATTTTGGTGACAAAAAAGAATTGGCTTTTCAGAACAAATTCAATGAAGTTGGTGAACACCAATAATTCAAGACCATTAAAAGAGTTTTTAGATGAAAATTATGACTGACACAATTAATGTTGTCAAACTGAAAACAATATCAAAATATCAATGTCAATATACAGTACAGACAAGAGTGCTGAGCTCTATGTGCTTGAGATGGGAGTATGCTCTCACATGCATGCTGTCTTATCAATACAGCCTTTGAAGAAGCATTTCATGCCATTTCTTTAACTATCAGACTGTATAAATGCAAAACATATATTGTTCAAAAGCACTTAAGAATCCTGTGTTCTGCTCCAGATTATGATTTTAGCCTTTACTGCACAAATTCTACCTTACGAATAAGGCCACTGTTACCCTATAGCAAAGAAACTCAAACCAAACAAAAAAACCCAAGCAAGCAAGCAAACAAACAAACAAACAAAAAAAAACCCCAAAACCCAACCCCAAACCAACCCAAACTTAACAAAATCAACAAAAGCAAACCACAACAGCACTTGTTTTATGAAACAGTGCAAGAACACAAATTACTCACTCATCCAGAACATGAGGATCCTCAGGACTTTTATTTTCATATTCTAAAAGCTCAAGGAAACTTTGCATGTACCTGAAAGAAGCAAAAATCATATGGAGTTAAAATAGTTTATAAAATATTTTTAAATTAATTTAGGTTTAATATTAAGATTGCAACCTTGCCTGTAACAGCGGAAACATAGTACACAGTTCTCTGCCAAGGCTAAAAAATGGAGTGAGGCACAGCAACAAAGGGAAAGAAAGTAACTGCAATATGTTATACTGAGTTTAAAAAAACAGTTTTTATGAGCCTACGAGTCCATAATTCAGGAAAACTTCTATATAAATCAAGTTGAGGTTAAGAAGAGGTCTGCAATTTCAGGTAGCTTAGTTCATCCCTTGATCTTGCTTTCTGGTCATGCACTTTGTACATACTGCTCTGCTCCCACATTCCTCAGAGTGACCCAATCTTCATTCTAAAGCAAAGCTCCAGGGAACACTTCCCAAAGGCTGTGCTGTAAGACTGCACCAAGCTGGTCCTATGAGAGCACTCCAGAAGAGTACAGCCCTTCACACACTCCTACATCTCCTCACACTGTACCTGAGGCCATGCAACACAATCCTTGGTTTCGTAACAACTCCAGCCTTGCACAATGCACATGTCTCTAGTTTAGACATTCAGCACACACAAGATACTCACTGAGGCTCAGAGACACGTAAGTACCACGCAGGGTGCGAAGTACCACTCAACACGAACACAGCCAGCCTGATCTGCAGGAAACTAGCCCAATACCAGTATAAATGCCATAAACTCACACACTGGACCTGGGGACCAGCTATCATCCACTGAAGCAGGTATATTTTTAAGTGTAGCTGTAAAAATGACAGAATTGGGACTTATTTCTTGAAATAAACCAGGCAAGGTATTGAGCATATATGTAGAAGGTAGCGTTTCAATGTTACCAGGAGTCATCACTCCTCTCTCTTTTGTCCTCCCTTCATTCCTGGATTAAGCACTACTACTTACATTATAGTAACATCAATACTAACAGCTCTTAACTCCCTGCAATGTCAAAACAGATACAGAAGAATGGGGATTTTTTGACCATTCTTTGACATGAAAACAAGTCATGGAAGGGTCTGCTAAAGCTAGCACAAGAGAGAAAAGATAACCATACAGCAAAACACCATCCAGCAGCAGCAACCCATCAGAGTAGCTCAACAGAATGATCTATGTGCAAGTTCACTGCCTGTGAGGTTGGTCCCAGTCACTAAAGCTTGGACAACTTCATATTACAACAAAACCTCTTTTGGAAGCAGTTGTATGTCAAGATCAGTTTAAGAAGGTTATGAAACTTCACCCTGTATCTTCAGGCTACAGCAAAGCTGAAGACAGCACTGTTGCTTACAAGATTCCCTCCAAAACCCAAAGCTGCTGCTACACCACCCCCATCTCAGTTGCAGCAATCCCAGGTCACTGCATCTTCTCTCCAGGGAGACCTACATTCTCAACGTTGTCAGCACAGTAACACAAGCCCCTGGCCCTCCACACCTCTGGCCCTCCTGCAACCATCACAGAATTCTCAGATTGCATTGGGTTGGAAGAGACCCTCAAAAAATCATCTCGTCCAACACTCCATTGCAAGCAGGGACATCTCCAACTAGATCAGGCTGCCCAAAGCCACACTGAGTATGAACTTGAATGTCTCCAAGGATGGGGCCTCAATTGCAGCTTTGTGTGGTAAGAGGCGACCAGGCAAAATATTTATTTGGTTCTACAACAAAGAGAAGTTTACCCTAAAAAAACCCAAAATTAAATAAATCATGCTTTCTGTGGGAGTCCTATTCTTCAAACAGGCCAATCTCTTGCCACTCAATAACTACGTATACATTAGAATTTTTATTTCTAAATCTAAACTTGCAGCATGGTTTTGAAATAAATTTCTCTAACAATCATTCAGTTAATCCACGCTGGTTATATTTGCAAAGGAGTTTTGGCACTTCTCAGAAGGAACTGAACTGGAAGCTACTGTAGACGTGAATCAGATGTACCAAACCCAAGGCTGCCATCAACCAATGTGTGGGCCAAACCCCTATGATTTCTTCAGCGCAGACACAATACACGCCAGGAGGCAGAGTAGGGACTATCATAAGTGCCATCCACACTGTAAAGTGTTTCTCACATTACATAAAAGACAAAATGTTGTACGAACCACCACCCACCTCTCTACTCTTTATGTTCCCCTCTTCCAGCCTTTCAAATCTTCCTCCTGGTTTGAAATCCTTTCCTACTTTAATTTCTGTTGCCATTCTCCCTGTTTCAGGGAGGTCTTTGATTTTTTTTTTCCCTTGGCCTCTTGTGTTTTTCAACAGACTCATAGGCAACTCTTTTACACCACTTTTCATAAGAGCAACACTAGCTCTTTCTACCTGCCAGAACACCCAGGGTTTCAAGCCAGTTTTGCAATGAAATTCACAATCACAGAGGTTGGTCTCTTCTCCCAGGCACCCAGTAACAGAACAAGAAGACAGTCTCAAACTGTGTCAGGGCAGATTTAGGCTGGACATCAGGAAGAAATTCTTCATGGAAAGTGATTTGCATTGGAATGGGCTGCCTGGGGAGGTGGTGGTGTCACCATCCCTGGAGATGTTTAAGAGGAAGCTGGATGAGGCCCTTAGCGCCATGGTTTAGTCAATAGAAGAGTTAGGTGATAGGTTGGACTCCATGATCCTAGAGGTCTTTTCCAGCCTGGTTAATTCTGTGATTTAGACTGGAAGAGATCTCTCCAAGTCACTTAGTCCAACCTCCCTGCTCAAGCAGCATCAGCTAAAGCAAGCTATCCAGGATTGTGTTCAGTTGGGTTTTGAACACCTTCACAGACAGATACTCCACAGTCTCCCTGGATAACCTTCTTGTGATGTTTGTCCACACTCACTGCTTTCTCTTACATTCAGATGCAATTTCACATGCTTCAATCTGCATTCATTGCCCCTCGTCCTGTCACTGAGCACTACTGAAGCAAGTCTGCTTACCTCATCTTCACTCTCTCCCACTAGGTATTTACATACACTGATAATATCCAGCCCCTCACCCATCCAAGCTTTCTGTTCTTCAGGCTGAACAGTCCAGATGGCTGGCTGAATATCTCTGAGGAGACACTCAGCTGTCTCAGCTTTCTCCCATGTGAAAAACTTTTCAGTAAGTCTCTGTGGCAGTTCCTCTTGCGGCAAAGTCAGTCAGAGGAGGTTATTAAGAAGCTGTTCAACCCCATCTGTCATCCAAAGCCCTGTTTCTGAAGATCCAGGACCACCACCCATACTTGAGAAGCAACACAGTATGTGCTTTATACTACAGAACTCCTACCAGAAACATTGAGCATCAGCAATCTTGTCCCAATGCTGAGGATAAAGCAGCAATCAGTATTTCTGGTACTGAAGGTAGCAGACACCTGACTTTTCTGTCTGTGTAGATTTGGTTGGCTGCCTACCATTACTGCTATGCTGTACTGAGATCTCATCTATCTCAACAGGACATCTCTGTTAGCTTACTGGGACATTGATCCTAAGACTGCAACTCCTGGAACCGTCTAATATGCCTGAAGGATCAGCACTTCAGTAAAACCATTAGGCAGTGGTAAGCCAAGCGTTTCATCTAATCAGGAAGTAATCATGCAGCAAATTGTCTCAGCTAGAAAAACACTAAAGCAGGTCTCAACCAGAAAAAAAGTTGCCCAAACATGGTCAACAACCTGCAGCTGGAACACCTTCTGAGGTCATTATGTTGCAGGCTCAAGACAGCATCAATGAAGAACTGAGAGTTTCTGAACCAAAGGAATATTATACAAACTAAATGCTCTAAGAACATTTATAAATGTGCTAAAGTAATTTCTCTTTGGTCTCTGTGGTGATGGAGAAACTATGGAAATGCTTTTCCTTTGGACAGTTAACAGCATTTAGAGATCTCTTTCTGATTCTAAAGCAAACTGATACTGCTTTAGAAATCAAATGCATTAGTACAAGCACTGTATGCAGCAAGTTAGAGGGACCAGCTCAGAGAAGAGGTCATTAAGTTTGAAACTAATTTATCAACACTTTTTTTCCATCACTTTGACTATTTCTCCCAATCCCTTGACTTAATGAAGCTAGAAGTAACCTTACATGAAACCTATGTAACTCACTGTCCAATGCCTACCACTATACATCACCCAACCTGGATGCTATATATATCCCCCTCAGGTCTTCAAATGAGAACTCAGAAGTTGTTCATCTCTTTAATTTTATCCAGTTGTGATATCCAGGTTTCATGTAAAAGTCATTCCACCCTCCTCCCTTTCCCAACAGCTCGAAACTAAAGAAATTAAGTAAAAACTTATTTAAAAGAAAATTTACAACTCTCATTAGCTGTAACAAAAAAATCTGTTTCCTCCACCACCAGCATTACAACCTGTCTACTTGTGAGCAGTCAGCAACACAGTTCGCTCTGTGTGTGTAAAAATGGTCGTTCCTCTTTCACGCAATTCATCTATTTCCCTTTTGGTTTTTTTGATTTTTGTTTTGATTTGAAATGTAGGTGCAGATACGGATAAAGCAAGGTGGCAAATACACCATTTTTCAAGCACTGACAAGCAACACCTTGTGATGCTTAAACACACTTCACACACAATAACCAGCCAGCCAAAGGTCTTTTCCATTTGAAACAATTCCATGATGCTGTGACTCAAAGATACTGGAATAATGGATCACTTGCTCTATTTTTAGTAAATCAATATAACAACACAGGACTACATTGGAGTACTGCGTCCAGCTCTGGAGCCCTTGACACAGGAAGGACATGGACCTGATTGAGTCAGTCCAGAGGAGGACCACAAAGATGATCAGAAGGCTGAACAACTCTGCTATGAGAACAGCCTGAGGGAGCCTGGAGAAAAGAAGGCTCCAGGAAGACCTAGTAGTGGCCTGCCAGTACCTGAAGAGGCCTACAAGAAGGCTGCAAAGGGACTGTAGGACAAGTACACCAGGGGCAATGGTTTGAAATGGGAGATTTAGATTGGATGTTAGGACCAAGTTCTTCACCATGAGGGTGGTACAACACTGCAACAGGTTGCCCAGGGAGGTAATTGAGACTCCATCCTTGGAGATATTCAAGGTCAGGCTGGACAAGGCTCTGAACAGTTTTATCTAGTTGAGAATGCCCCTGCTGACTGCAGGGGGGTTGGAATAGATGACCTTTGGAGGCCTCTTCCAACCCAAACCATTCTATGATTCTATGACACAAATCTAAAAAACAAAAACACAAATCACCAAAATGCCAGCACAGATTAAAAAAAGAGAATGCTAGGTGTAATTTGTCATCTTCAAGGAATCATCAAAAGCAAAAATCAAAGTTGATGACCTTAAAACCTGCTGTCTTTCTGGTGTTTCATTTTTTTATCACAATACACTACCATCCATTGGGCAAGTTCTGTGGCTTCAAGCACTCTTTAGCCCTGTTTTTTTGGTCAATTACTGCCAAGTAGACTGAATTCTTGTAAAGTCTGCCAAGTGTAATAATTCTAGAATGGCACATTTCATACATGAGATCATTATAAATGCTCATAATGTCCACTCCAGATTTTATTCTGCTTTGTTTTGGTTTTTAGCTGGGCTTTTGCTCTGTATGTATTTCAGTGAGATGTTCCTTTAGAATCTCTGTAACACCAAAGCACTGAAAAGATAAAACAAATCTCCATGGCAACAAAATCTTCTTAGCCTAATCTGAATGTAAAGAGGAAAACCAATTACTAATCCTCAAACTACACTGACTTTTCTAATGGGTCTTTTAAAACAGATAAATAGATATTTTTTTGCCTTTTCCAGGGAAAACTACTGAAAAGAAGTAGAGAAATATGGTCAGGATTAATTAAAACGTGACTCTTAGACATGATCACATAGCATATTCATACATTCACTGAACAGTTTAAGGTTGGAGAAGACCTTAAAGATCATCTAGTTCCAAACCCCCTGCCATGGACACCTTCCACCTCAACTCTCTTTAGGTACTTTACAATCTCCTTATCCATTGTAAGGTTTTACTGTAACTGTTTTCCATTTTAATATCATATTAGTGATAATATCCTTTATTATGCAGTTCTGCCACATGTTGAATATGCTACCTGGTTAAAGTGCCCTCTTCAAAGTTGGCCTAAAAAGCAAGCCCACTTCTTTGGAAACAGAAGTTGCCCGTTCCTTCTGAAGAACTGAAAGTAAGTTGCTAATCTCCAGCACACAGATTGATTTGTTTGGATTCAGTGCAGTTCATAACCAGAACATACTAACTGTGTTATTATTTTGATTCACTTTGTTCCTTTGCTACTCCATGCAAAACACACATACAAATTAAGTCGTAAACTCCAGCTGCGACAGAGTTGATGTTTTACCTTTGCACGGACTGAAATGCAAAGCCCTTTTTTTTTTGTAATTCATAGTTCCCACTGTGGGGAATGCCAGTTTTATTCAAAGCAAGAACAGCTGACTAGCACAAAGGAAGGGCAGCTGTCCTGTCTAGCCTCAATGCTACACACATCAGGTTATGGAACCCAGAAAGGAAGGAGGAAAAAACAAAGCAAAACAAACAAACAACAAAAAAAAAAAAATCCTGAAAGCAATCAAGCACCCAGTTGTAAAACCTATTAGGCAGCACAGTGCAGTCAAAGAGCATGGTACAGGAAGCAAAGTGCCTACAGCACAGGCACAAAGATAGATACAGAAACTGAGAGCAAAGCTTGCCTGCAGCAGGAAGCTTATTCTCAGAAATGACAAGATGAGGTTGCTTCCTAAGGGACCTGTAAGAAACTAGGAAACCCAGACAATCCAGCATGTCACTGCCTGGCTGGACACAAGATTGACAGCAAAGAACCCATGCTGCACAGCAGGCAGGGTTCATTTATTTTCTTACTCTATCTCTTTACAGAGCCACTTACTCTAAAAGTTTCCTAAAATCTGCTTTAAAGATTAGGTGCTTTCCGTATTTTATGGCATGCTGACACTAAGGAATAGACTAGGAAACAAAATTGTTAAAGCTACAGTTAATCTGGAGTCTCACCAAGAAGAGGAGACTGAGAGGAAACCTCATTCATCTTGATAAAGATGTGCAGGGCAGTGTAGGGAGGAGAGAGCCAGGCTCTGCTCAGAGATGTCCAATGACAGGACGAGGGGCAACAGGTGCAAGTTGGAGCAGAGGAGGATCCATGTGAAAATAAGGAAAAACATTTTCCCTGTGAGGGTGACAGAGCCCTAGAACAGGCTGCCCAGAGAGGCTACAGAGTCTCCTTCTCTGGAGACATTCCAAACCCGGTTGGATGTGTTCCTGTGTGACCTGCTCTAGGTGCTTGAGCGTGTCCAGAGAAGGGCAACGAGGCTGGGGAGAGGCCTCGAGCACAAGCCCTATGAAGAGAGGCTGAGGGAGCTGGGATTGTTTAGCCTGGAGAAGAGGAGGCTCAGGGGGGACCTTCTTGCTGTCTACAACTACCTGAAGGGTGATTGTGGCCAGGAGGAGGTTGCTTTCTTCTCTCAGGCAAGCAGCACCAGAACAAGAGGACACAATCTCAAGCTACATCAGGGGAAGTTTAGGCTCAAGGTGAGGAGAAAGTTCTTCACTGAGAGAACTGGAATGGGTTGCCCAGGGAGGTGGTGGAGTCACCGTCCCTGGAGGTGTTCAAGGCGGGTTTGGATGTGGCACTTGGTGCCATGGTCTAGTCTTGAGGTCTGGTAGTAATGGGTTGGGGACTTGATGATCTTTGAGGTCTCTTCCAACCTTGGTGATACTGTAAGGTGCTCCTGCTCTGGCAGGGGAGTTGGACTGGATGATCTCTCGAGGTCCCTTTCAACCCCTGACATTCTGTGATTCTGTGTAATTATGCTGTAAAGTCACCATAGGGAAAAAAAAAAATACTTTCTTCTTTCACCTATCTGCCAACATTTCACCCAAAGCAGCTCCACAAGTCATCGAGATTAGAACAGCATGAACAATCTGCACATTATCCACTTCTTCCTGCTTGTCATACCAGCTTCTGGTAACATCAAACACATCACACAAGCCCTTCAAATCTTGCAAGCTGCCACTTAACAACCAAGTGACTGTTATTGTGTGGCTCAACATTTACATTTATTTGAAGCACTTAATCACTATGTTTGAAGTGGTCATCAAGACAGCTACTATTACTTTACACAGACAAGTGGACTTAAACCCAAGTACACAGTACCACATATCCTAAATTTATATTTTCAAAGTCTGAGGCATAGATAAATATGAGATCCAATCCAGCAATCAATGTACAGTCAACGGTGGAATACCTTGGCTCAGAGGTTCTAACTGAACTTAATAGAAGCTTTCAATGTTAGTTGCTGTTACAGTTAGGTTATATTTCTTGTATATTGTGAAGGTATTTTTACACAAATTCTTTGGATCAAGCATTTGCACGTAGAGACAATAAATACTCCACGAACAACAGCTTTTTAGAGCTTAATATATCATAGAATCATAGAATCATAGAATGGTAAGGTTGGAAGGGACCTCAAGGATCATCTAGTTCCAACCCCCTGCCATAGGCAGGGACACCTCCCACTAGTACAGTTCACTCAAGGCCTCATCCAATCTGGCCTTGAACACATCCAGGGAGGGAGCATCCACAACCTCCCTGGGCAACCTGTTCCAGTGCCTCACCACCCTTACTGTAAAGAACTTCCTCCTAACATCCAGTCTAAATCTCCCCTCTGCCAGTTTAAGCCCATTGCCCCTTGTCCTGTCATTGCAGGACCTTGTAAATAATCCTTCCCCAGCCTTCCTGTAGGCCCCCTTCAGATACTGGAAGGCTACTATCAGGTCCCCTCGAAGCCTTCTCTTCTCCAGGCTGAAGAGCCCCAACTCCCCCAGCCTGTCCTCATAGGAGAGCTGCTCCAGCCCTCTGATCATCTTTGTGGCCCTCCTCTGGACCCGCTCCAACACTTCCATGTCCTTCCTGTGCTGAGGGTTCCAGAACTGCACACAGTACTCCAGGTGGGGTCTGACGAGAGCAGAGTAAAGGGGCAGAATCACCTCCCTTGCTCTGCTGGCCACGCTTCTCTTGATGCAGCCTAGGACTCGGTTGGCTGTCTGGGCTGCATGTGCACACTGCAAGGTAGAAGTATCCAAAGCTCACTGAACATGCAAGTAGGCTAGAAATGATTCACTATGGAAAAGATGAGAGGACTTTGAATCACTTTGGATATACAGTAGTTACTACAACTATGATTTTTGTTCCTTTCCATAACTGTCACTGAATGGCAGAGATTATGTTTTCAAAGATTTAGCAATGAGAATAGTCAATGTATAAATTTTCTCTCAGTATTTTTGATAAAGGATTTTGATAAAGGAAGAAAGGAGAAATAACAGACATTTCAAGTCATGGGTGTAACCCAGTAAAGAATATTTTAAAAGCTTATTCTTGCAAGTTATTGACTGATTCTAATTATTTGGGAGATAAGAGTCTGCTTTTATTAGCTAATCTAACTTACCAATTCTTATCTCCAAGATCCACATTATTTACATAACATTAGACAGAAGACTACAAAACTTCATTTGACAAGAAACACAGATTACAAACAATTCAAGGCAGACCTTAGAGTAGCTTTCCAGTAACTGAAGGAGGCCTACAAGAAAGCTAGAAAGGGACTTGCTACAAGGGCTTGTAGTGTTAGGACAAGAGGGAATGGATTGAAGCTTGAGGAGGGGAGATTTAAACTGGAGATAGGAAGAAATTCTTTCCAGTGAGGGTGGTGAGATACTGCAACAAGTTGCCTAGGGAGGTTATAGAACAGAATCATAGAATTGTCAGGGTTCTAAGAGTCCTCAAAGATCATCTAGTTCCAGCCCCCCCTGCTTAGGGGGGGTGGTGGTGGTGGTGTTATTCACTAGAATGCCCCCTGCCTGGAGGTGTTCAAGGCCAGGTTGGATGAGGCCTTGAGCAACTCCATCTAGTGGAAGGTGTTCCTGCCCATGGCAAGGGGGTTGGAACTAGGTGATCTTCGCCGTCCCTCCCAGCCTAAACCGTTCTACGAATTTATGAAACTGACTTCAGTACAAGACAATTCAAGTTGAGTTGCAAATAAAGCAATACACATAGTGTTAATTTTACACTCATTTTTCAATATACCTTTTACAACTTACCAGCTCTGTACCAGACCAACTGAAGGTCTGTTCAGTAAGT
This sequence comes from Eubucco bourcierii, assembly GCA_013396675.1. Lineage (NCBI taxonomy): Eukaryota > Metazoa > Chordata > Aves > Piciformes > Ramphastidae > Eubucco > Eubucco bourcierii. The sequence continues at coordinate 82,210 of VWZE01002403.1, forward strand.
TATCAGGCAACAAATTGACTTCTCTCATGGTGTTAGCCAGTCGCACAGGAAGTTCTTTCCGCAGAAACATGTATGAAGTCTTCTCACATGCATTGTCACGACCTGTTGGAAGGAAAAGAGAAGCCCATTGCAGTAGATAAAATTTTAGATTCCAGGTGCTAGATGATTTAACAAAAAACAACAAAACACAAAAATAATCCACCAACAAACCAACCAAAAAAACCCCAACAATTAAAAAACAAAAAATCAAGTGTGGCAATAAAAATAGGTTTAAAATAATTTCTTTCAGCACCCATCTTTATTTTGCTCTCATTCCCAAGACACATATTATACTTTTATCTTTCTAGAGCTGAATCTCTATTATCTGACATTCTTCCTCATTTTACATCATCTCATAAAATGGTTTGGGTTAGAAGAAATCTCCAAAGGTCATATAAGTCCAACTCCCTCTGCAGTAAACAAGGGCATCCTCAACTAGATCAGGTTGCTCAGAGACTTGATGAACCTGAACTTAAGTCCTCAACTACCTCCCTTGGCAACCTGTTGAAGCGTTCCACCACCCTCACAGTTAAAAACCTGTTCCTAACACCCACTCTAAATCTCCTCTCATTTCAAACCCTTGCCCCTTATCCTATCACTACAGGCCTTTGTAAACAGTCCCTCTCAAACACCATCTTCTTTCCTATAAATAAAAAAAAAAAAAAACAAAAAAACAACTTATCCCATAAATAAATATCATGAACTTTATACCAGTTGGAAATAAGACAAATATTTCAAAGCATGACATGTTTCCTTGTTGCCCAAGTTGTTCAGATAGAAGACCAGACTCGACTTAACACACTTCTGTATTTTCCAGCATTTCATAAGGGGAACTCCTTACCACAACTAATTTCTAAGTGCAGATAAATTAAATTTTAAAAAAAAAAAAAAAAATTAA